>APFE030111303.1:142200-179688 GCA_000404065.3 Pinus taeda | reverse complement strand
GACACATAGGAATAGTTAAGTTCAACTTGGTCTAGTATACAGTTAGGTATAGAGTTAGGTAAAGTGTGTTTCTTTACCGTTGTACATTTTGTAACTTACAATCCGACGGTCACGATATGTAGTGATCCGACGGTTCATTCTCTCCTCGGTATTACCGACACTTGATCCGTGGCTTGACACCCGATTGGTCATGAATTCTATTTAAAGCGCATGGAGGGTCATTTGTAGGTTAACCGTGCATGAGAGAAGCTTATGTAAATTTTCATTCTTTATTAATAAATTGCCTGTAGTAGCCACGTTGGCGCAGGCCGTGGACTGTTTCCCTCTCTGAGGGTTTTAACCACGTCAAAATACTGGTGTATTGATATGTGATTTGTTTGTGAGCGGTGTCCTTTTGGTGTTCTGTCTGAGGAACTTACCCTGTATATTCCTTCAATGTAAGTTATGTGTCTCACTTAAATCTGAAAGGTAGCTTAGTTGGTTTAGTGGATTAGGTAGGCTATCCGTTTATGCGTGTTACTGGTGTGATTCCATGTGTTAAGTAGGTGGGTTAATATCCTATATCGTAATCCACTAATCCATAACTAACCAATATCAACACTAACCCTTAGCCACTAGCACTCCTAACCACTAATTGCTGACTAACCCATCCAAACCATCAAATAAAAACCAAAATTACATTAGAACATTAATATAAAACCAAAAAATATTAAGAAAAAGTCATTTTAATTTTATATTGATTACTATTATACCCATCAATTGAATAAATAAAAAATAATTTATAGTTTCCATATTATACATTGTTGATCTAAGTGTGAAGATTAATTATCCACGAGCATTTTTTTTCATTAGATAAGAGTATGAACATATTATAGCCTTCAACATGTCAATTTACTTTTGTAGGATTACCACCATTTTAGTTCATTTCTTGCATCTACATTATCAAAGTCTTGACCTACTACAACAATTTCAACATGTTTCTTACCAAAAATCATTCTTCTAAATGGAAAATGAAAAACAAACCATCAATTTTACATAAGGAAACAAGATAAAATAAAAGTTGCTTTCAATGTTCTTGAAAATATATGATACAAAATTTGTTGCTAACAGTTCTCTATGTGTGTCAAAATTATACAACTCACTACCTTGGTCATAAGTGGCATATCTCTTATTAGAGATGCTAAATTATATGTGTTTGAAAATTACAAATTTGATGGACCTATATTCCAACTAAATAATCTCTTAAAAGTTAACAACCTATTAAAATTAGCCATGAATTTGGTTTCATTCTCTTGAACTTTATGATGAAATACAACCAACACTCCATTATTACATGTTTTATTTCCACCATATGCACCCTCCTCTTGATAATAATGATCACATTCACACACTTTAGGTTATGTTCATACCTTCATGTATTGTTATGAAACCAACTCACAAAAATATAGAAAATATAAATCAACAACTTCAAAATCAGCCTCTTCGAGGGGGTAACCTCCTTTACATTACATGAATGAACAATTCTTGCATGATACAAATGACAAGACCTCCTTTCGATATATAGGAGTCTAAGGGGTCATAATATAATCAGAGCCGACATAACAATAATAATGTAAGGGCACAACAATAATAATAGAGGGATTCTATGGGGCACAATAATAACAATATGTGGACTACATGGGAACAACAATATAATAAGGGGGTTGCAATAATCAAAATAAGGGGTTACACTAGTAGTATAGGGAGCTAACATGCCCCTCTCCTTCAAAAAGTGTTGTCTTCAACACTTCAGGAGTTTTGGATGCTTCTATATAAAATTTTGGTCCTCCCATGTGGAATCTTTAGTGAGTAAGTTCTTCCACTTGATGAGATACTTTGAAATTGATCAATTTCGTAGCTGTCAGGTTCTTGTTTCCATGACTACTTTAGGTTCCAATATGATTTTTCCTTCCTCGTCAAGTTATGAAAATATTGTTTGAACTAGGATCTTGTCACCTATAACCTTCTTTAAGCATGAAACATGGGAAACTGGGGGCACTCGAGAAGATGTAGGAAGCTCCAATTTGTATTCCAGAGTACTAATATTTTGCAGCACCTTGTAAGGACCATAGTACTTTGGTGATAATTTATTATCCTTCATAGATTTCTTGAGGGACTTTGTTTGTATGTTTGTATTCGTAAAAATACCGAGTCACCTATATCAAAACTTCTTTCACTGCGAAGTTGATATGCCCATCGTTTCATTCGATTCTACACGAAAGTGAGGTTATCCTTTTTCTTCTTGATATTTCCTTCTATCATGAGAGTTTGAGGAGTGATAATCCTTGCCAATGCATTAAAAGATATGGTCAAATTCATTTATTCTTTCTATGGGTTTGGTTCCTAGTGTATATCCTCTTCTTTTGACATTTCTTGATCCTTTTCTTCCTCTTCTTCACAATCAATGTAAAATAATTTCTTCTTAACACACTTATGACCTTTAGTGTATTTTCTTTCAAAACTATAAAAAATGTCATTTTCTCCTTTTGCTTCCAATTGTTGTGGTGTTAACCTTGTAGGTTGTGGAAGGCTAGGTGCAACAACACTTCCATCTTTATAATTGTGAGTGGTAGGATTTCTTGTTGCCATAATTTTTCTTTCAATTTTTCTTTCCAACCTGAATGCCTTCTATAATGAATTAGGTTTCCAAAGATGGACCTCATGTTTAATGTTATCCTTAAAGTCCCTATGAAGAAATTAATCCTCTACTTCTCTGGAATGTCATTTACCCTTATATTCAATTTTTGGATGTCCTCAATGTGCTCTGCCATTGAACCCTTTCGTTTGAGATTTATCAATTGGCTCAAGAAGGTGTTGCTCTTTGTATCCTCGTAATGTGATGTCAATTCCTCTATGAAAATTGACCAAGTGACAAGTGGTTTACGAGAAAAAATCCCTTTATACCATAAAAATGGATTCGGTTCTAAATATAAAGATGCAATGCATACCTTTGTAACAGTTGCACATCATGTAGATCAAAATATTTCTCCATATGTAGTATCCATGTTATGGGATCCTTGCCATAAAACTTCCTCATATCGATCTTTGGAATATGGTGGGTCTTCAATCCAATAGATTCTATGAAATCATTATTAACATTTATTTTTTTCTCATCATGAGTTTCCTCTACTACCTTTTCATCATTAGGAGGCCTTTCTTGTAGTAGCTTTGTCCCACCTTCCTTCAAAATTTCCATGCCTTTGTTCAAACCTTCCATGTCTTTCTTCAAATTTGCTTCCATACCATCGATATTAGCTTCCATGGCACATATAAAATTATTTATCTTAGCTTTGATCGAATTCTTCAAATCATCCATCCAATTTTTCTTACTAGGTGTTTCTATTTTCTTGATTCAAGTCATTATTTTTCTTGCTTTTAGGAGCTCGATATTTAAATGACTGTAACTCTATAATTTCAAATATTCAAGTTCTAAAATTTTGGCCTGTGTTATCCCTATCAGCCTGTTGACAATTCTAGACCCGCCAACATTTAGGGGATCACCTACGTATGAAGTCCCAGCTAGACCTCACACCATTTGGTGTGGGAGTTCCATCCGGTATGATGGCTCGATTGCCATTGTCTTAAGGATTTGCCTCAACTCCTTCTTGTCAACACAGGAGAGTGGTTTGCTTTGTCTTCGAGAAGTGAGGTTCGCATGCCTAGTGAGTGTAAGTGTCACTTATTTCAATTGGTTCTTTCATTGTCGATGGAGAAGGTGAGAGTGAGTTCTAGGTTGATTGCAACAATCCAAATACTGCTAGGAATGCACAACACAACTGAACATGCACATATTATGGAGGAGAAATCCACACAGATAAGGCAGTCAGAACATACAAGGTAAGATAACACGTACAACACTCAATGAATTAGTCTGAATGAGCGCAATGGTTATTACAGCAAGTTTCATGTGAAAGGTCTGTATGAGGTCCAAGAGAGAAGTCTACATGGGCGAGACAACATTAACAGCATATACAACACATTTCCATTAATAGATTATGCATTACAACAAATGAAGCAATTCAGATGTAGAACATAGGTTAAATCAACATGCATTACAAGTGTTAAATATCGGTCTTACAACACATACAATACATGTGTGAAAACGTGCTAGCCTGTTAGCAGGCTTCTGAACTAAGCGAAAGTTCTAAGACACATTGTTACACCATACATTACTAACCTTGAGTGCGGGGCATTGCCTCAAAGAAAATATTACAGACTCTCTTGGCTATGTGGGAGGAGCTGAGGTGAAAAGTCCTTTCCATGTACAAATGAGGGGGTATTTATAACCAAGGGTGAAACTGACCCTTGTGGTTGTTCAACTACCCTCATGATCGTTTGACTTCCATGAATTTTTTACTTACATGACTCTTTGTTCAGCAAGTGGGTCTCTTGGACTTCCATGTTACATCACATTGATTGAAAACAAGCCCATAGTGGAGATGTGGGAAACATGACTCGTGACGTGACTCGACATGACTTGACATGCCAATGCTGGTACATTCATGATACTGTTGGAGTGCATGTCACGCTATAGTGCTGTTGGGTGATGGATGTCTTCATGGTGTATCATAGCTTCACCTCCGCATGGTGAAGTTCGCAGAGTCTTCGATGGTCCTTGGTTCGCTTGATGAAGCTTTACCATGTTGTTCCTTACTTGCATGCTAGAAGGCTTGACAGGTTCATCTATTCGCAAAGGTGCATGTTCATCACGTTCGTTCACTTCACATGCTTCATTCATTTGTTTGTTGGTGAATCTATCCTTCTGCATGTGCTCCCTTTGTTCATCCCATTTCGTTGAGGACGAGAGGTTGGCTTGTTGATCATCTCTGCATAATTTCTGAGCTTAGCTAACTGATGGGAAGTGGAAGGCCTGCCCATGAACATTGCGTAATTTCTGAGATGAACAGTTGGTCGACTGTCGAGATGGTTGACTGGAAAAACTGTGCAATTTTCTAAGGGAGACAGGGATGGGCACTTGGTGTCTGTCTGACCTATCTGCACAATTTCCATAGTCATTTGAGTGGGTGAGGTCAATGGCCTCTGCACAATTTTTGAGGGGATTCAGTCCCAGGTGGCCAACATGAGAGTTGATTGAATTACTTGCAGGCAACACAACTTGAAAAGACTAGCTTAGTGCTTCTATGTTGTTCTATTTTATAGTCAATCGAGTCTATGGCAGGGTGATGGTCTGGTTGTTTGAGGGGAGCCTGGTCGTCAGAACTTCAACAAAAATGGCTAAGTGTGTGAACAATTGAAAGATGCACAGGCGATCATATGAACACAGACTCGCATGACTTGATGAAAAAATGATCAAACCATCCAGACACACAAATTCAACATGAATGACCAACTGTGCAAGTGACAAGCGCGACACTTGTGATTGATCATTCATTGATCAAGACGATGCTTGCACGATCGTAAATGTGACTCTGTGTGTGAGTGCAACAGATTCTTATGAAGTGAAGACTTCGAGCATAACTAGAACATGGTCACAAGTATGACTTAGACATCAGCATGTAGAGACTTGAATGCAATTAACAAGCAAGGCAAATGTAGAGACTCACACAAGCTCACGGAGTGAACCCGAGTGTGTGCTGTCATTAAGTGAAACCCTTCAAGGGAGGCTTCGAAATTGGTGCAGGCCAAAATTCTGGAGGGTGGTTGTCGCTGCTACAACAGAACCCTCTTTCTAACCCCACTAGTCTAATCAATATTGGATTCTTCAATAAATATTTATGCCAAATCTCCTACGATTACCTGATTATAGACTAGCTAAGTAGAGAGAACTTGTATGACCTACCATGTGTCACTATTTTGACCTTCGGACCTAAACAAAAAATATACAAAAAATTATAGTGTGTCCTCTTTATGTAACTACTTACGAAATTTCAATCTGATACTCAGAGAGAAATTTATGACGATTTTTCCAAGGTCACCTATTTGGGATGTAATTTAGAAGTCTGCAAAAACCCTACATGTCTTGGACCGTGTCTCTGAAAATGTATCGAAACAAGATCTGAAATTTGGGCCTGCGCTTCACCAAGTTTTTGGCTCAAATGGTTTTAATTTTAGAGTTTGAACATTTGTAGAAAAATTTTTATAGAGAAAACTACAATTATCTGTTTGAGATGGAATTATGGAGCTTGCAAAAACCCTAACTTTCTCAAATCATATTTCTGAAAATATAGCGAGACAAGATCTAAAATTCGGACCCGGGGTTTAGAACTATTTCTGCTAAAATGGGTTTTTGTTTTAGCTTTTGAAACTTTGTATACAAAAAATTATAGCAAAAATTCCACGATGGCCTACTTGGAGCAGTGAAACACTAGAATCCAAAGCTCTGATACCAAATGTTATGAAACCAACTCACAGAACGATAAAAAATATAGATCAACAATTTAAAAATCAATGTCTTCAAGGGGGAAACCTCCTTTACATTACACAAATGAAAATTATTGCATGATACAAATGACAAGACCTCCTTTCTATATATAGGAGTCTAAGGGGTTATAATATAATTAGAGCCAACATAACAATAATAATGGAAGGGAACAACAATAACAATAGTGGGCTTCTATGGGGCACAATAATAACAATATGAGGACTACATGGACACAACAATATAATAAGCGGGTTGCACTAATAACAATAAGGGGTCACACTAGCAGTATAGGGACCTAACATGTATAGAAAAGTATATATCAAAATCAATAATATTAATATTAAAACAATGTATGAATAATTATACCTTAAGTATATATAATTAACATATGAAACAGTTCTCATATATTATATACTTGTTTGTTGCTTCCAATTACTATATTAATTTCATCTTCATTTTATTTTTTATTTAGATCCATTTTATAAATTTACTCCTTCACCTCCATATTTGTGCATTCTTCATTCCTTTCATCAAGTAATTTTGGAGGTAATGGAGTACATGGTTCAAATTTCGAAATGCTGGTATATCTTCTTTTCATTTTTCCACATCTAATTATAAATATAAACTCATTTTTTTGGTTGTTTACATGTTGAATAAAATGAATTTTTTTATTTTATCTAATGTATCAACATCTATAATGTTATTAACAACTTAATATTATTTATTTAGTGAAATTATTTTTTAAATGAAAAATATCATTGATAAGTATATAATTATAAGTATATCTTTCTTATTACATTTTTATCCTTGTGTTTCTAGTGACTTCTCTTCTAGTCTCTCTTCACCATGTTAACCATCTCACGTGATTGGAGCATGTGCATGGATTCGTGATAGGAAATTAAATATATACTGAAATATTATGCTACAATGTACCTTTTGACCATACACCCTTTTGGGTGTTTCTCTGGCCTTGCAAATCCCTCCATATTATTCATACATGCATCCAAGAAAAACATCCATCTAGAACTCACCATATTATTTAATTAAATGTACTCACCATAATACACTTTAAAGGTGGACTTAAACATCAATATACCCAATACTCAAATCATGTTTCTCTTTATAAGTGTTCCACTTAATTTCAAAAAAATAAAAACTTTAGTACATTTATAAAAGTTACATTAGATCTTATACTTTTTTTTCGGAGAAGGAAAAGACCATCCTTTTATATAAAACAAAAAGGGCTAGATACATCAAAAATTGATTTGTAATCTACTATAAATACCACCCTTAATAGAGATGCTAAGTTACTAGAGTTAATGAGAGATATACAATATCAAAAGTACAACATGTGTAAAAGTAGTATGACTTTTACCCCTTCATAGAACCCCCAAAAAAATTGATGATGTTGGATATATGACAAAAAAACATAACATAATCAAGAAATTTTTTATAGAAACCAAGTGACAACAAGATTATGTGAAATAAAACTAAATATGATGAGGCTTGTGCATGTAGGAATCTGGAGTATTTTGCAACTAACCATGATACCCTCATGAAATTTCTCCAGGAATATATAGCCTTCCTCAACCTAGAGACCTCTCTTCAAGAGGATGTTCACTTTCTCATTAAATTCCCTAAGAATATGCCAGAAAGACAGGTTCTGGAATGACTTCTTCAACACCATGATTATATCCATCGAACATTGTAGAAGTAGAGCCTATATTTTTCCCCTACCCACCAGTTAATTGATCACCACTCTCGAGTCTCAAAAAATATGAAAGGAAGATAATTTCATAGAAGAAGCAATAAATAATAAGGCCCGAACAAAAACAACCTAAAACTTAGTATTAGTTCCACAACTTGCATTCATCCAAAAATGGATAAAATTGTCTTGACGAAGAGTGATGAGAACACCACAACCAGAAGAATCCAAATGTTGAGCACCATCAAAATATCTTCTGAAATATGAAAAGGAAATATCTGGAACAAAGATAAAGTGAGGCTTATCAGAGGGTAAAGTACACAGATAATCCAAAAAGAAGCCAATAACCCAAGGGAAGATCTAGTTAATGTTGACTTGAGCACCCTCGAATATCCACTTATTGTGAACCTTCCATATACCCAAAGCAATGTAGACTGACATATATTTGAAAGCCCCTCTATGTTGAATCTATGAGTCCACACATGTATCTAGATAGTGAATCAAACTAAGCTCAAATATATTAAGGGTGTGACCCACATCAATCCATAGAGATTTAGAAAACAAACAAGAGAATAAAAGCTAATCAACAAACTCCTAACCTTGCATACATAGGATGAATATATTTGGGCCAGTGTGCCCATGATGAACCAAGTTATCCTAACTAAGTATCCTATTGTCCAAAGCTAGCCATAAGAAATAATTAAGCTTGGTCAGTATGACCTAGTCCCAAATAATCCTCATCCACCTCTTACCACCCAAATAAGATGAATTCCCATTGATAAGCTTGTATGCCAATCAAACTGTGACATGTCCAAAGGTAGCATTCCCGTACCAAATAGTCATGTACATCTTCTGATTTAAAAAGATTCCACCAGAATATAATTTAGAGACAAACCCTTCCTATTCAAATTCCATAGTATCCTAGAGATTTAGGTTAGCCAAGGAGCACCACCTACCAAAAAATCGGTCAATTTCATCCTATACGTAGACATGGATTAACTTATAAATTTGGTGAGCATTCAAAAGAGTAATGAGCTCCAGAGATAATTTGTAATAATATTCCATGCCAATGAAGGGGTCTATCCCTAGATAAATATTCTCTCCACAATTAAATTTCTAGGCAATAAATCTCCAGATCCATTTTAGGGATCCCAACAACCCTCTCCAGAAGTATGATCCCCCTTTAGAATTTGGTTGCATGCTAGACCACAACCATTCAGCCAAAGACTTGTTTTTTATATACTTTTCCATAATGATTTTACTCCATAGGCCATTATCATTCAATAGCCTCCACAAAATTTTACATGCAAAGGTTAGACCAAAGTGATCTAGATTCTTGAAACCCCACCCACTAAAAAATTTAGGCCTAAATAGCACCTCCCAGTAAGCTAAGTGAAACCCTCCATTTTTCTTTTGTCCCACCCACAAAAATTTAAAGAAATTCTATCTAATCCTCCTTAGGATAGATTTTGAAACTTTCTATAAAGAAAACCAGCAAACAAACATACCTTCCAGAACATACTTCACCAAGGTCATTCTCCCACCTATGGAAATCCATTTGTTACACAATATATTGATACTCCTGTCAATTTGTTTCATAATCCATTTCCAATCCCCCACCTGATAGAAATTGGATTTTAGATAATAACCAATATAGGTAAACTCTGACTCTAATTGGGTAACTTTATAGGGGAGGATTTTAGTAATGGAATCACATAACTCAGCATAAATAGTGTGTTGATAAAAGGAGGATTTTATCAAATTAATTAACATACCAAATGCTTTGAAAAATGTTGAGAAAATTTCATTGAAGACCCTCCATTCCTCAACCATACCATCACCAAATATTAATACATCATTAAAAAATAGTAAATGTGTACAAGAAGTATGTTTAGAAATTTTGATACCTTTAATGTCACCATGATCCTTAGCCCCTGAATTCATTTTACTTAGTCCTTCAATAACCAATAGAAATAAGAGAGGTGATAGGGTACATCCCTATCTGAGGCCACGAGATGCATGGTAGAAAGCCATGGATGTGCCATTAATGAGAACTACAAAATTTTCAGAGATAGCACATCCCATAACCCAGTTTGTGTCCTGCCAATCAAGACTAGAGTGTAGAAGAAGTAGCCTCAAATAGTCCCAATTCACCTGATCATAAGAATTTACCAAGTCCATCTTTAATATCATATCTCTACTATTTTTTAATTTGATTGTATGGATGGCTTTCAGAGCCCCCCCATGTATAAGTTTGTCCAATAGGAAGCCAAATTGTTAGGAAGAGATACAAATAATAGGGACATCCCTCATTCTATTAGCCACAACCTTGGAGATAACCTTATATATCAAGTTACAAAGATATATAGGGTGGAAATATTCAAAGGATGATGGTTTACAATACTTTGGAATTAGATCCAGAAAATAAGAATTCAAGGCTCTTGAAACCTTATCAGTAGTGAAAGCTTCTTCAACTACATTAAGCATGTCCTACGAAAAAATATCAAAAAAAGTTAAGTAGATTTCCACAGGCCCCCTGTCTAGTCTGGGGCTCATATCTTTGGAAAATGACTTAAGTACAGACCTTAATTCTTCCATAGTAGCATAAGCACAAATCCTAGTCAAGTCCTCATTCGAGAAAAGTCGAGGAATATAATGGAACAACGAGAGTTTTTCCAGCAACGATACTACAAGACCTTGAGTTGTTCTAGCAATGAAAACTCGCCTTGGTCTCTAAAAACACCAAAAAAATGAGCATATGCAGCCTTCCCAAGGTCCTATTTGGAACATATACTTTCACCAATGGCATCCTGCAAATCTTAGATAGCTTTTTTGTTACACCTATGTGAGGAAAAATTACGAAAAAACTTGTTGTTTCCATCACCAATTCTAACCCAGATTGCATGTCTTTTTAACTACCATCTCTTTTCCTCTACTTTCAATAGTTGAGCCCTCTATTCATCCAAAGAACATAAATATTTTTTGATACTTTCAAGAAAACTTGTAGAGAAGAAGGATGATTGGAAAAAATAATTTCTTCTTCAATAGACTCCAATTCCCTTTAATTCTCACGAAGAAGGATACTAATCCATTTCTTGACATGTAATTTTAAATGAGAAAACTTACTTTTCCATAGATCCATCATTGATAACGAGGGTTGGGCATCGCATTGATCCCAAAATAATCTAACCAAAGCATGTAATGAAGGTTATTTTAGCCAAGTATGACAAAACTTAAAAGGGGATCTAGGACCCAAAACATTGAAATCAAATTGGAGATAGATGGGAGGGTGGTTGAATATAACCTCAGAGAAAATCCATGAACGATACTTGTCAATCCTAGAAGACAAATGTTTAGAAATGAGGAACTTTTCAAGTCTTTTAGCAACCCCACAAGGACCTTCATGGCCATTACACTAGGTAACCTCCATAGGGACAAGTTTCAGATCAACAAGATTAGCTTTCAAAATTATCTGAGAAATGAAATCTAAAAAGGGGTCTATTTGAGTAGATAGACCCTAGATTTCTGAAGCTGACACTATAAAATTAAAATCACTTGCAAAGATAAGGTTTGGAGTGTTTAGAAAACCACTATAGGAAATTTTATTCCAAAAAAAAATCTCTCTCATTAGGGTTTGTAGTAATTCACTAAAACAACATCACCTAAAAATCCTTTGAAAGATGTTATTGATATGATACCCACCATAGATGAGAAGGGTGGGAGAGAAACATCTCTAGGGTTCCAAATAACCATTAAGCCACCCAAATTCCCTTCCATATCCACCGCACATACATGCCATTCAAGATAGACTTTCGACAAAGATTCCCTAGCTTTTTATTGAATGAACCATGGTCTCTTGGAGCATAATAATTGTGCGATGTTGAATAGTGATAAGATGGAGAAGGGTGTGAAATTTGGGAGATTCCCCTAGTCCCCTAATATTGATGGATATAATGACCTTTTAAGGCCTTAAAAGAAGATATTTTGAGTTCTAAGTTCCCTCGGGGATTCTAGGGAAATAGGAATATCCAAGAGAAGTTTGTCCTAAAGGAGTCATTAGAGTCGAGGATCTTGCGAGATTATTTTTTTTTGCAAGTGGGGATAGTCTGAAAGGTAGGCAAAGGAGTGTCCCTCAAGGAGGGGGGAACCTAGGAGGGATTAGTGGAAGGGATAATCAATACATTTAGAAAGGAGACAATAGAGGATTCCAAAACCCCTTAATCGAAGGCAGTCGAAACCTTACAAGATATATCATAGGACATATGAGGGGGGATGAATAGAGACGGAACAAGGGTTTTTCTTTAAAGGGACATTTCAAAAGTGGGAGAATATGGTGGACTTTTCCACTCCCCCTACACGAAGGGTAGGGTTGAGACAAAAAGAGGTCTCAACAAAATAACTAGTTATCGAAGAGGAAACAACTGTACCACTAACCATTCCCTCTAAAGTATTGATATGATCATCAAATAGTGAATTTATGAGCTTACTTGCCATGGAATCAATATCGGACTTAGTCATTTGTAAAGATGGCAGAGTAATTGTGGTTGTTACCAAGGACCAAGACCCCACCCAGGTATAACTCAAAAGAAAGTAGAAATTCCATCTTTTCCCCCATTATGTAGAGAAGAAAAAGTCTGAAAACCTATGTCCAAACCCTTAGCAGCCTGCTCTAGTGCCTTTTTCCTACCAAAACTAGTGAAAGTCGAATCCAGAAAGAGTCTATCTATAGGTGTCCACTAAAGACGAAGAGAATCCTTTGGCATCCCCGTAAGGTGGTAGGAGGTCAAAATCTGAGGATGGTAATGCAAATAAGGATAAAATCTAACATCTGTTGACCTCTTTACTACATCATCCACCCCAAATAATACCTCCTTGTGCTTGCAATAACCCACTAGGGGGGTTTTGGAACGAAAATCACACTTTATTGAACAAGATGCCTTCATAAGTTTAATTTGGTGACAAAATGTACATTTGAAATGTACCTTCCAAAAATCAAGCTTCTGGCAGAAGGAGGAAGCCCCCATGGGGATGTTTAAATCCTCTAGCAAACCCTTCAATAAATCCATTTCCACTAGGACTAAGAGGATCCTTTTATCAAAAGTAACTAAATATCTTTTGTTAAAGTATATAAAATGCCCAATCTAGTCTGCAACCAACTTGACAACCCACTTCATCCACAATTCCAAAGGAAAATATACCAACTTCACCCATAAGTACTATGATTTAGGTTTTTCCACTAAAGGGTTAAACCCAACACTTCAGTGTTGAAACCACAAATATCCTCTCTGGAGTACCCAAGCCTATTAATCGATCTTAATGAGATCCCCTTCATCCAAAAAGTGGAAATGTATCCATTGATTTAACAATATGCTTATCGACGGGCATACCCCAACAGGGTTTTCCAATTAGACAAAACCCATGACTTAAATTGAGAAAAGGATAGTGAAATGTAAAAGAAACGACCCATCAAAGCCTACACTAATAATCTCGTCGCCCTCCTAATATTGGTATTAAGACTAAGAGATAACAAAGATTTTTCTGAAAAGGGGCGAAGAGGTTTTGACTGTCAAATGAGACATGAGGAGCCCGCAAAACGATAGAGTGGTTTTGTACACCATTCGAGACAAGTGTGGAGCCTAGGTAGAAAAAAAAATCTAGAGGCGGACCTGGATAATGAGATAGGGTCTCGTCAACGACACCATGCATATAAAAAGACAAAAGTCTTTTTAGTGACCCAAAATCATAGCAAAGGAAGACTAATAGCCATACCTTAACAACCAATAAAACCAAAACCCAAAGGAACGAAACCCCACCACCCCATAGTGATACTAGGAAGTTCCACATTAAATCTTACACTGATTATAATAAGTAAAATGGAAAAATATCAATTTATATAGTTAACAATTACCTCATGAATGTAGATAATTGTCTAATAGCTTAATTTAAATTTGATGTTGTACTATTATATCCATATGGATATTAGATAGATATTATAAACATATTTATCCTCACAATGATTGGAATGTAATATAATTAAAAGATGAAAAATATAAATTAAAGATGTTAATCACAATTATATCAGAACCACAATAGGATTTGTATATGCCTCAACAAATTATGGTAACTATGTGACTTGAGACTTGTCAAGTGACATTCAATAATAAAAGCGATACAGAGTGAAGAGTTGTTTCACGTTGATGTTTGAATAATTCCAGACACCTTATTCACATTCTCTAAGCCAACCTTAAACAATTTTTGTGATGCATTACGAGACATTATTTGGCTACTTACATTCATTATTTCTTAATGTTGTAGATATTTATTTTTTTCTTATTCAGCCATATTTCTTCCAAATTCACTTGTATATTTTTCGGTGAATTAATATTTTTTTAAAGTGAATTGACCACATTCTTGAACACATGCATTAGATCCAATAAGTATTCCACTAAAATTTCTTAATATTAAATACCATAAATTTTGGAACCCATGATCATGCTTGTTGACCTATGATTCCAAGGAATTTGAAGTTATATAAGTTCTTAGGAGTTTCAATGTCACCATTGGAATTTCTTAGGAGTTTCAATGTCACCATTGGAATTTCCTCTGAAACATTTTGGGAGCATTGTTGAATATTTTTTTCCATAATCTATTGATGTCGTGCTATGATGAGTGGCGCATTTCCTTACCCTATCCATTAAATCTATCTTCATTTGACAAAAATGATTTTGTTCTTGTAAAATATCTTATGCCCTTGTAGGTACATTAATGCAGATTTCAGGAATACCTTGAATAGATGCACTCGCTATAATGTGGATGATAAAATAGTCCTTTTTTCCTTAGTTTTGAACCATGGCTCGATAGCAACTAATAGGAGAAATGATACACCAAAACAACTATGCCATATTGTTTATGTACAAAAATGTTTAATAAATTTATTAAAACATTTTTATCTTCTTTCCTAAGATATAAATTATTAATTTAATTGAGCATAATCTAAGTCTTGAAAATTCATAGATGATCCAATAGATTACACTATACATCACAAATGACATTTCAAAGGACTTTAATGTTTAATAAATTTATTAAAACATTTTTATCTTCTTTCCTAAGATATAAATTATTAATTTAATTGAGCATAATCTAAGTCTTGAAAATTCATAGATGATCCAATAGATTACACTATACATCACAAATGACATTTCAAAGGAAGGTCATGAATTATCACACATTTGAAATTTCATGTCATAGCAACAATATCTCCACTATCAATGGTTCTAAACAAACATTTAGGTCATTAACTTAATTATTACCAAGAACAATAATAGTTAACACAAAATTCTCTTTCTTCACCTCCATTCAAAATGTGATATTATAATTGATTAATGAAATTGGAAAAATTGAATAATACCTAGATTGGAAAGAGAATAGATTTGCTTCGTCCACTTCTTAGTGTCTCATTTATAGAATTTTCGGACCAACTAATATTTACGTTCTCCATTTCCTTGGAATCCACAAGGGATATAGAACACCCATGAATCTCTCCTATTCTTTGTATGCCAATCATGTATTGAAATCATGGGAAAGTGGTGTAGTAATTTTGTGGTACATGTAAGCCATTTACATTATCACAATTGTATCTTATTTTTTATTTTGGAAATAAACAACGTTACAAACTTAACGAAAACGTTATTGAGTTTTCATTTTTTTGAGGTTGCATCAAATGATTATTTTTATGTTTATTTTGAAAGTGGTGATGCAAGATCAATTTTTTTTTTTTATTTCAAGGTTAAAATTGTCAGCGTTTTTAACCATGGTATCAAAAATCCAAATAACATGATTTTAAAAGACATGAAAAAATTACACTAAAATGCAAAAGGGGTGATGCAATATTACTTCTTTTTCATTTTTTCTTACAGGGTTAAAATTCAAACATTTTTCAATCATGGTATTAAAGACCAAATATATTGACCATGAAAGACATGAAAAAACATGTTGAGATGCAAAAGTGGTGATGCAACATCACCCCCCTCTTATTTAGGGTTAAAATTCAAACATTTTCCAACCATGCCACTAAAGACCAAATATCATGACTATGAAAAATGTTAAATCTCAACACTTAAAATTTGTACGACTTTATACTATTTTGCTATTTTTTAAAAGCTTGTTTTTTAGGCATTTTCAAATTCATCTAATTTTTATTTTATTTCATTAGGGGTTAAAATTACTAATTAATTGATGCTACAACCTTGACCATTGGTACCATTGAAAATAAAAAACATAAAATTGGTTGTGAATCTAAAAGTGCCATTCCATAAGTTTGGTTTATTTATTAATTTTTTTAATAAAATTACATGAAAAATAAATTGAAAAGAAAATTTGTGTGTGTTGTCTCAATATATATATATATATATATATATTATTATATATATATATATATATATATATATATTATAAATTAATTTTGATTCTAAAAAATATTTGAAAAATGATAATTTAAAAAAAAATGAGGGAAAAAATATTATAAATAAAAGAGAAAAAATATTAAAAATAAAATCCTATTATCATTGGGATCAACTTGATTATGGGGAGCGATGGATGCCACAACGGATTCCAAGGTCTACATTTTTTACAGAAAATGGAAAGATGTATCTATTGCAAGTCATGGCTTCATCATCCAAGAAATTGTCGTTCGTGTAGAAATTCCTTGTAGATTCAAACTGCTACTTGTAATCTACTAAAACAATAGACTTGAATATACTCTACTCATCAATGGAAACAATTAAACGATCGCAAAATCACGAAGCATACAAGAGAAAGAATTATATCAACGCATTACTCAACGATTTCTTAGGGAAAGCCATTGCTAAAAACCATTGCTATTTGTATATTGCATTAGTCAGAAAATATGAGAAGATTACAATGCTTTTCTCAAGCTCGAGCGACCTCTGCACTATCTTTATATGTCTCACTGCTTTCTAGGCAAGCCCAAGCCAATACATAACCAATTTTCTACTTGCCTGAGTCCCTATTTCCTTGTGTTGTTTCCTTGGCAATTAGCCCCTATTAGTTAGGGAAATTCCTGAAACGAAATGTGCAATCCATCATAGGCCTTCCTATGACTGTATGCACCACCTATACAATTTGGATGATTATTCAACTAATAGTATATTGTCCCTAAACTCCAATCTCAACTGAGTAACTCTCGGATCTGAAATGCATGATTTATTTATGAGACAATCATTAGTTAACTGGTAACTAATCACTGCAGGCAGAACCACACTTCTAGACCTCCCATTAGTTCCTCCAATATTTGGAACTAGTTTAATTGGCTTTAGCTCAGTTAAACTAAATTAATTAATCACAACTCAAAATAAACTCAACCAAAGCTCCTATAATATAGGATAAACTCTACATGACTCAAGTTAGATGCTCAAATCGAATTAATTGATCCAACTAAGTCAAATTAATTTAGTTAACTAATACAAGTTGTCATGTTATGTGGAAGTACAATTTTATTCCTAATTTAATTCAAGGACAAAATTAAATTAGGATTTTCTTATTGCATTTTCAACACTCCCTCCCAACAAGAAAGGGATTATCTCCTACCCTGATCCTATCTCTATGAAACTTGAATTCGCATATTAACAATGCCTTTGTCAAAATATCTTTATCCTGCTCCTCTGTAGGATCTACTCCAGCAGCATGATTATCCTCTCTACACAATCTCGTATATGGTGATACCATAAGTCGGTATGCTTGGATCGATCATGAAAAACTAGATTCTTAAAGAGTTTGATAGAACTCTAATTGTCATAGTAAATCATTGTAGGATCCATCTGCTGACAAAATAACCCAACAAGGATCTTCCTCATCTAGATAACCTCGAAAGTTGCTTGACTAGTAGCCATGTACTCCGCTTCTGCTAAATTGAGTGCAACTAATCTCTACTTTATGTTGTACCAAGAAACTACTGTTGACCCAATACTGAAGATTCCCCCTGATGTTCTCTTCTTGTCGGATGGAATCACTACGCGATATGCATCTGTGAAGCCTTGCATCTTCACTCCCTCTATCCATTTATACCAAAGACGAAATTGAGTGATGCCTCTGAGGTATCTCAACAAATGTTTAGTTGCCTTCCAATAGAGTTTGGTTGGTTTAACCATTTCTTGACTAAGTTTGTTAATTGAAAAACATATGTAGGGTCATGTGTTTACCATATACATAAGTGAACACATAAGCTGCATGTAAATAGTATCCTCAACTATTTCACCTGAAGTAGCATCTTCCTTCCTCCAATTCCCTACTAGAGGAGTCTCCATGGGTTTGATTCTCTCCATGTGGAACTTCTTTAGTATCTCATTGGCATACTTTATCTAAGAGACAAATAGTTCCTCAACTCCTTATCATACTTCCATACTAAGGAAATAATGCATGAGCCCCAGATCCTTCATCTCGAATTCTCTTGCAAGATCCTCTTTGCAATGTTTTACCAGCTTCTCATCACCTATTAGAATTAAATCATCGACATATAATACTATAATAAACAATTTACCTTCAACCACAATATCGTAAAGGTTTGCATCTGCTTCACTTTTGGTAATGGTGTACCAAGCATGGGGTGCTTGTTTCAATCCATATAACACTCGCTTGACTATGCACACATGTGACTCTTAGTTGAAGGTCTCAAATCCTTCTAGCTGCTCAATGTACACCTCTTCCTCAATCACATCATTGAGCAATGTTGTCTTAACATCCATCTAATGTATCTTCCATCCCATCTGTGCTAGAAGTGCTATAATAGATATTATTGAAGAGTACCTTGCTACTGGAGCAAAGGTCTCCTTGTAATCAATTCCCTCCCACTGAGAGAACCATTTAGCCACAAATCTGGACTTGTGATTCTCCACACTCCCATCTGCTACTTTCTTTACCTTATAAATCCATCTCAAACTCACTATTGACTTGTCTGTTGATCTTGGGACCACTTCCCAAACATTGTTTCTAGTAATGGAGTCATACTCCTTTACCATGGCATCAACCCATATTAATTACTGCACTACTTCCTCAAATGAGGATGGATCAATCTTTATGCTCTCGCTCATTAGAGCCATGTAGCCATTGTATTGATCTGGTGACCTCCTATGTCTGTGCTATGATGTAGGTGCTCCCACATTCTCTATAACATCATGCATCAATCTGTTAGCCTCTTTACTGTGCTTACTTCCATCACTAGAATTATTTACATGAGTGGGTGCTTCCACTCTCTTCTCCTCTTCGTGTGGTTGCTCCATATCATCCTAAGGTTCTTCCTTTAGAGCTAAAAGCTCCTCATCTTCATGTAACTAAATCTCCCTCTCAAGGGAACATCTCATGGCCTTCTCTTCATCACACTTCACATCTCTATGAACCACCATCATCCTGTGAGATAGCAGGTACAGCCGATAATTGTGAGGTATATCTGTGTACCCCAAAAATATTCCCAACTCAGTTGTTGGCTCTAGATTGTTTCTTACATCCTTGGTAACATGTCAGTAAACCAATGAACCAAAGATCCTAAAGTGTGCCACATCTGGTTTCTTACCTAAAAAAGCTTCTTCTGATGTAACCATTGTGAGAATTCGATGAGGAATTATGTTCTGCACATATACATCGGTATTGCATGCTTCATCCCGCACGTGCAATGGTAGGCCCTAATCATGTAACATTTCTCGTGCTACTTCCACAATACTTAGGTTCTTCCTTTTAGCCACCCCATTATGATGTGGGTTATGGGGTGATATTAGCTCTCGTCGAATTCATTCTAATGCACATAATTTTTTGAATTCATTCAACACATATTCTCCACTATTATCTCTCCTGAGAGCCTTCACTTTCATGCCAGTGTCTTTCTCAACAAGTGCTTTAAATTCACAAAATTTATTGAATGTATAATCTTTCTTCTTCATGAAGAAAATCTAGCACTTACGAAAGAAATAATCTAAAAATATTACATAATACCTAGGCTTGGTCCTGGAGGTTGTCTACAATAGTCCACACACATCTGAGTGAACTCTTTCAAGGATCGCTTGTGCTCAGACTATTTTATCATGAAAGGTGGCTTTGGTGTACTTCCCCAATGTAAACCCTTTGCATGTATCTCTCTTCCCTAGTGCACCCTTGGGAAGTTCTATATAAATCTGTTGCATCATATTCAAATCTTTGTGGTTCTAGTGACCCGATATTCTATGCCACAACTCACCAATGTCTCAGCTCTACACCTTCTCTAGTTTTTTTCTCAAGGTAGCACAATCTTTTGAATCCAATTTGTAGAGGTTCTTCACTCGAACCCTAATCTGATTCACTTTTCTTGAGGCTATGTGACGAAGAATTTTTTTTTGTTTGGTAAATATCACGTTGTAGCCACATTCTTCCAACATAGCAACTAAAACCAAATTCTTCTCCAGAACCATAACATACATGACATCTTTTAATGTGGGAGGAGAACCAAACTCCCTCTAAAAAGTAATAGTATTGATGTCAATTGTGTTATACCTTCCATCATCTCCCATTTCGATGTGCATCTAGAGGTCCTTCTCCTCCAAGTCACTAAAGAATTCTTTATTTTTAGTCATATCGAATGAGGCTCCACTATCCAGATACCACACACTACCCATCAACGATGTCATGATGCAAGTGATGAGGGTGAAACAAAAATCAAATTGTGAAGCAACAATGTTACCTTCCACTCCTCCCGAGGGTTTCTTTCCAGCCTTCTTGTGTGAACAATTCGTGCCATAGTGTCTCGGCTCATGATAGTGAAAACATATAATCTTCTGCAAGTCCTTCTTCTTGTCACCCTGACTAGAATCTGATTAGGAATGGGATGACTTCCCTTTCCCTTTCTTCACCTTTCCAACAAAGGCATAGTTCTCCTCATAATCATGCTTGGATGAGGATCCATCTCTGGTGTTTCACTGAATCTCTTCTTGCACCAGGTTGGACCACAAATGCTCCCACTCTTGTAGCTTCTCCCTCTCATTTACCGAATCCGCATAGTTTTGCCAGCTTTTGAGAAGGCATAAAAGTGCTAGGTTGATCATATCATCTTTAGCAAGTATAACACCAAAACTTCCAAGCTCATCCCAACATTGGGTGAACACGGTCAAGTACTTTGGTATTAGGTCACCGTTCTCCATCTTGATTTTTCTGGGTTTGTCCTTCAGTGCCATCTTCCTATTGTCACTTTTGTTTTGAAACAAGCTTTTCAAGGCCTTCCACATTGCATATGGAGTCTCCTTACCATGGAGGTTTGAGACAATATGATCTCGAACTCCTTCTAGGATAATCCTTCTCACATTTTCATATATTTTCTCCACTCTACTAGATCTTGAGCATCAATTTTTGGAGGCTTAGGAATACCTTTGTCTATGAATTCCTTAAGCCCATTATATTCCAACAATGTCTCCACCTTGTCCTTCCAAGCAATATAGTTCGAACTACCCTCAAGGGAATATTCAAGTCTCAATCTGTAGAATTGCATCCTACTAGCTAAGAAGTATGATACTACAAATTCAATTTCACCTGCAAAAGAAAAGCTCATATTCTCCTCTTCTAGAGTGATTTCTACTCTGATACCATGTATAAATTACTTGTAGATTCAAACTACTATTTATAATTTACTAAAACAATAGACTTGAATTTACTCTACTAATTAGCGGAAACAATTAAATGATTGTGAAATCACAAAGCATATAAGAGAAAGAATTCAATCAACACATTACATAATGATTTCCTAGGGAAATCCATAGCTAAAAGCCCTTGCTATCTGTTTATTACATTAGTGAGAAAATATGAGAATATTACAATGCTTTTCTCAAGCCTAAGCAACCTCTGCACTATCTCTATATATCTCACTGCTTCCTAAACAAGCCCAAGCCCATACTTAACCAATTTTATGTTTTCCCAAGTCCCTATTTCCTTGTGTTGTTTCCTTTGGAATTAGCCCCCTATTAATTAGGGAAATTCCTCAAAGTAATTGGGAAATCCATCATAGGCATTCCTTTGACTACATGCACCACCTGTATAATTTGGATGATTATACAACTAATAGTACACTGTCCATGAACTCCAATCTCAATAGGGTAACTCTGAAATCCAACATGCATGAGTTATTTATGAGTGAATCATTAGTTAATTGGTTGATCACTACTGGCAACACCACACTACTAGACCTCCCACTAGTTCCTCCTACAATTGGAACTATTTTAACTAACTTTAACTCGATTAAGTTGAATTAATTAATTACAAATCAAAATAAACTAAACCAAGGCTCCTATAATGTAGGAGACACTCTACATGACTCAATTTAGCCCCCAACTCGAATTAACTGAGCCAAATAAGTCAAATTAACTTATTTAACTAATACAAGTTGTCATGTGATGCAGAATTACTATTTTGTTCCTAATTTAATTCAAGTACAAAATTAAATTAGGATTTTCTTGTTGCATTTTCAACAATTCACTTGTCTCAACCATTGGTAGGTTGTTTGGTATTGGTCTTAGCATTTGGAGGTTTGTCAGTGATTGGAGGGTTAACTGTTGATGGTCTCAACTAGTGGTTGATCCCACTAAGGCCTCCTCCTATATTTTTTACCGTCGGAGACTAATTTGAAGTTGGAAGACTTATTTTTGTTGGTCTCAATAGTTGGATGACATAGATAGGGTTTCACTTGGGTGATAACTCTAATCTACGACATGTAATCTTGAATTTTTTTGTTGTATGGGCAAGGTACGTGCCTAGTGTTATCCATATCAATTGGCATTTGGGTATTTACTCTAGATGTTCCAATGAGTGATGAGAAATTATGTGGAATTTTTTATGGCAAAGCGTTTGTCGAAATATCTAACCAAGCCTTTCATGAGTGGTGTGGGTTTTCCTGCAAAGTGTTTGACATAATTCCTTATCCAAAAATATTCTTAGGTATTCTATTGGTCTTGGTATGTGTTTTTGACCCTATGAATAGAAATCAAAGTCTTTAGATCTTGATTCATTTCCATTTTTTTGTTAAATCCTTATCTAGAAAATCCCTTTGCTTCATGGTCAAGGAGGGAGATGTTTTTTCCTCTCTCACAGGAAATATTTACACCAAGACAAGAGTCCTTCCAAGAGTGATGTGACTCCTTTTCGAGGGGAAGTTAATAAATTGCAACATAAACCTCATCATGGCGGCCTTGATAAATAAGCTTAGGATATTTGGAGAACATGGGGGGTTCAAATGTAGAGGAAAAATCAGAAGGGGGATCAAAATATCGGGAAGAAACAGAGAATTAGTCTAAGAAAGAATATGGAAAATATCAACCCAGTTTAAGTGCCGTGAATAAATCCCTATTTAAAATGGAAGAAAAAGTTGATATCAATTCGTACCATGACAAAATCGATGCCCTTAAGCTTAATCACTGGTCACGACAACTAGAATTTTATTTTAATGTCCATCAAATTGAGGAAGGATAGAAGATCTCATTTGCATGGTTGAAATTAGAGGGAGAGCTACATGGAGACCCTGATATTTGAGAGAGAGCCTCCAGTGACTAAGTGGGATGACTCCAAAACCCTCATTAAGTCACATTTTATCCCATTAGGTATGTAGAGGACCATTGGATCTGGTGGCATTACTTCAGGAAAAATCTAGGCCAAAGCATGCAGGAGTATTCCACAGAGTTCAAAACGTTGGATATAATTTTGGGTATCTCTCCAAAGAACCCATATGTATTCCTCAAGTATTTGGGAGGTCTACACAGCCATCTACGTGATAAAGTGATGATGTTCAATCCCAAATCAGTGGACAAGGTTTGTGTACAAGCATAGTACCTAGAGAACATAGGCATGAAGAGAGCGCAAACAAGTGGATCAACGTAGAAGGACCAACATAATACTTCTAAGGAGGGAAATAAGAAGCAAAAAGGAGGAAAAGGTAAAAATATATTAGCGACAACACAACAATGCAAATATCTTAGCAACCACTGCAATATTGATGGCCATATAAAGGAGAAGTGTTGTAAGCTGCATCTAGATTTAAACCCAAAGAACAAGATGAAAGATAATAAGAAGAAGAATATCATGGCCACTGAATTGAGCAGCCAAGTTGAAAGCAGCTCAGACATGGATGGGAAGATCATTTGTACATTATTGCAAAAGGAGGTGAATCTGAGTAGCCTTCAATAATAGGAAGAGAAAGAAATGACCAAACTCTTCCATATAAAGGTACAAGTCAAGAAGACAAAGATTGATGTTATGTTTGACTCAGGATCACAGGAAAATATCATTGCAATAGAGTTGTTCAAGAAGTTGGGGTTATAAGTTCATTATCATCCAAACTCATATCCACTAAGATGGGTAAATAATGATGTAGAGATGAAGGTAAAAAAACAATTCAAAATTAGATTTGTTATTATTGTTGATTTTATTGATGAAGTAGATCTAGATGTGGTTCCCCTTGATGTATGTGGAGTCATGTTGGGGAGTCCATACATGTACATGTGAGATGCAATATTCACAAGGAGAGCCAACCAGTACCAGATTGTTAAGGATGGAAAATCATTCATCATAAATGCACATAAAGTCAAGTAAAAAATGTCACTGGTAATTCCCAACCAAGCCAAGAAATTGATCAAATCTAACAAGAAGTATGTTTTATTTTTTTTAAGAGAAAATTAATCTGTAGAGGAGTCAATAAGAGGCAAGGCATCCCTAGAGGGGTGTACTAAGAAACAAAAAAACAATTGAAGGAGTTGTTACAGGCTTACAGGGATGTGTTCCAAAATCCTAAAGGGTTACCACCTAAGAGAGAAGTGGAGCATGAGATCCAACTATTATCAAATCCCCATTGCTAAACATTGGGTTATACAGGTAGTTTGCTATAGAAGCAAGTGAGGTGAATAAACAGTTGCAACAACTACTAGAATAGGGTTCCATTCTACTAAGTACATCACCATGTGGGGAACCCGTCGGCATTGTGCCAAAGAAGTATGGGACTTGGCAGATGTGTACAGATTACATTGTTACAAGTCGTTGAGAAAAATCATGCTCAAGAATAGATACCCCCTGCCCAAGATAGATGATCTGTTGGATCAGTTGCAACAAGAAAAATGATTCACCAATATGGACTTGAAGTTTGGATATCACCAGGTTTGAGTCAAAGAAGAAGATACCTAGAATAACACCTTCAAAACCAAGCAAGGTTTGTATGAGTGGTCATTCATGCCATTTTGCATATGTAATGCACCAGCTATGTTTATGAGATTAATGAATGATGTATTGTGCCCTTTTAGAGATTCATTTGTTATTGTCTATTTGGATGATATATTTTTATGTAGTGCTACTTGGGAGGAGCACATTTCACATTTGACACAGGTGTTGGAAACATTAAAGAAGCACTAGCTGCTAGAAAAACTCAATAACTATGAGTTTCCATAGCATTCATTGGTGTATCTCGGGTATGTGATTGGTGGAGGAGAGTTGAAGATGGGTCCTTCAAAAATGGAGGTCATCATGAAATGGATGGTGCCTACTAATATTTTTGAGGTCAGGATTTTCATTGGGGCAACACAATACCTAAGGAAATTCATAGTCTCATTCTCAATGATAGCAGCACCACTCCACAACATAACAACAAGTGGCAAGAGTTTCCAGTGGGGAAAAGGTCAACAAAAGGATTTCGAGGAGTTAAAGAAGAACATCCGTCAGGCACCAATTCTGGCATTACCCAATTTGCAGTGACCCTTTGAAGTGGAGACAGATATGAGTGGGTATGTTATGGGAGTTTTCTTGATGCAAGGAGGAAGGCATGTATGCTACTATTCTAAAGTATTTCATGCGGCAGTTCTTAACTACCCTACCTATGATAAGGAGCTCTATGCCATGGAGCAAGTTGTGAAGAAGTGGAAGCACTATCTAATGGGAAAGGAGATAGTAATCCACACAAATCACCAACTGTTATAATACTTGCAGGACCAGAGTAAGTTACAACAGACCGTGCGTTACAAGTGGATGGGGATTTTATAGTAGTTTCATTTAGTGATTAAGTATAAGAAAAGAAACACAAACAAGTTGGCCAACATGCTCTCAAGGCCACACATATCAAATATCACAACTTTGGGGACTCTTATGCACATGGATCCATTCACCCATGATGCATATAGAGAGACATATTCAAAGGATGAGGACTTCAAGGAGGTGTATCAGTTGTTGCAGAGTCCAAGTCACATTCATGATGGTGACAACACTGTTAACTACCATCTCCAGGATGGGTTACTATACAGGCTAGATAAGCTATATGTTCCTAAAGGTGAGTGATTGCACTTGATTAAAGAGGTTCACACCTCCAAGGTTGAAGGCACTTTGGTGTTGGGAATACCGTGGCTAACTTGCATAGGTATGTGTATTGGCCCAAGATGGAAGAGCATGTAGTTAGGTTCATAATAGGATGCATGCTTTGTTGTACCATAAAGCCTAACAACATGAAATAAGGTCTATATCTTCCCTTACATGTACCTATGCATCCTTGGGAAAGCATTTCCATGGACTTTGTGAGAGGTTTACCAATAACCAGGATGGGATATGACCACCTGTTCTTGGTTGTTGATAGGGTCAATAAGCTATGTGTTTTTATGCCCCATAAAAAGACCATTAGCGGGAAAGAAGCAACAAACTTGTTCTTTGGACAGGTCTGGGTGCACTTTTGGATACCAAGGAGCGTCATTTTAGACATGGATACAAGATTTCTCAATGCACTCTCGACTACATTGTGGGAGAAAATGGACACAAAGTGGAAGAGATCTACAACATTCCATCCATAAACAAATGGGAAAACAGAGATAGCTAGTAGGACTTTAGTGCAACTTCTGAGGGGATACAACTAGAAGCATTCGAAGACCTAGGATGAAAATATGGTATATATACAACATTCTTACAATAGAGCAGTACATACTTCTTCAAGCAAGTCCCCATTTGTAGCTTGTTTTGGATATTTTCCACCTTCACCTTTGGATATTGCATATGGGAAGCAAGGAGGAGTAAAAGAATATCTTACAAGAGATTCTTTGAAGGCTGAAATTTTTATAGAGAAGATCAAACAAATCCATCTACAGGTAAAATAAACACTATGGAAGTTGCAAGAGAAGTATAAGGCCAAGCATGATCAACACAGAACAAAGAAATCATTCAAGGTGGGAGACAGAGTATGGCTACAATTGAACAATGAGAGGTTTCAGGGGCCTCGTAAGAAAATAAAGGCTTTTAGGTATGGTCCCTTTGGGATATTGGAAAAGATGTGTGATATTGCCTATCAACTCACTTTACCACCATTTATGCTCGTTTACTTAGTTTTGAATGTAGATAATTTGAAACTCGATGAGCCTTCCATGCTAGATCAGGAAGAGGAACAGGTCCTACCTTCTGTGGAGGATTTGGCACCAGATGCTTAGTCAGAGTTGACAAAAGATACAGTTTTATAGAAGAGGTCCAAAACTACAAGACAAGGGTAGCATGACCTTTGGCAGATTGAGTTGAAGGGACAACTTCCAGGAAAAGTTAAATGGTACACTAGAGAGAAGGTGGAGGAAAGTTTTCCTCACCTCATTCAGTAGAAGCTTTTGGGGACCAAAAGCCTCCCAAAATGGGGAGGTGTGATCCATATTGGATCATTATATTGTTTTCCATCCATATTGATGCAATCATAGTGGGAAAAGTGGAAGAATCGTCTCACAGAACTGTTTTTACCAGCGGGACCAAGTTTTCCAAAACAAGGTCTGAAACCTTTTGAGAGTGTTTTGAGGAATCAAATGACATTTTTTGGGCTTAAAACTTTGTCACTTTAGCATAGCACATTTTCATGTTATTCTACACACAAATATCTTTCCAATGGCATAAGAAGCATGTCAATCGGAGTCTGTATCCAAAAGTTATGCCACTCAAAAGTTGACCTTCATGTTTTCACCACCATGGTTTGAGAGGATGTCACGTCAGGCCCCATTACTCATGGGAAAGTGGCTAGCCACATGATTGTGATGTAAAAGACTATGTAAGATACAATTTTATAGAAGAGGTCTAAAACTCCAAGATAAGGGTAGCATGACCTTTGGCAAAATGGGTTGAAGGGACAACTTCCAGGAAAAGTTAAATGGTACACTAGAGAGAAGGTGGAGGAAATTTTTCCTCACTCATTCAGTAGAAGCTTTTGGGGACCAAAAGCCTCCCATAATAGGGAGGTGTGATCCATATTGGATCATTATATTGTTTGCCATCCATCTTGATGCAATCAGAGTGGAAAAAGTGGAGGAATCATCTCACGGGACTATTTTTACCGGCGGGACCGAGTTTGCCAAAACGAGGTCTGAAACCTTCTGAGAGAGTTTTGAGGCATCAAATGACATTTTTTGGGGTTAAAACTTTGCCGCTTTAGCGTAGAACCTTTTCATGTTATTCTACACACAAATATCTTTCCAACGACATAAGATGCATGTCAATTGGAGCATGTTTCCAAAAGTTATGCCACTCAAAATTTGACCTTCATGTTTTCACCACCATGGTTTGAGAGGATGTCACACCAGGCCCCATTATTCATGGAAAAGGGGCTAGCCACATGATTGTGATGTAAAAGACTATAAAAGATTTCGTATTTTAACTTTGGTTAAGAGTTGAGGTAGTCAAACTTAACCACTAGTAGGCTATTGGGTTGTCTTATCACCGAACCACTAGAAGGAAGAGGCATGCCATTCTTTCGAGTGCATTTGTTCCATAGCTAAGCAAAATAGCCAAGAGGGATAGGAGGTAGAGCACACAGAGAGGATTTATGCACTATACTAGCTGATGGGCCACAAGCCATACTTTTTTGTACCTGCAACCATATTTCCAAACAGAAAAAGAGAGCGTAGCAACCTCACCTTCAAGTTGGGTTTTCTCCCAAAAGAGTTTCCCAAAGCATATCTTGTGTCTTATGTGTGTGTGAGCTTTTATTTCGTCGTTCTCTATTGTATGCATAGTTTCCATTCACATGCATGCATGAATTACAGTAAAATCTACATATCTAGAAATTTAACAAGATTGTAGTAGTGTAGAATTTCATATTTTCAATATAATATTATCATATCTGTTGTGACAAACTGTCCAGTATAATATCCACAATAGTTTACAGATGAATTAAAATCTAATAATAACTTTTTCTTTTACCATTCATCTTCCTTTAAACTTATAAATAGGAAAGAATACTTTTAAATTTTTAATATTAACATAGATGTAAAAATAGTCATCAAATAATATAATTGAAAAAAAATATAAATATAAATTAATATAAAAATAAATATTAAATAAAAATATATTCAATCCTATCACAATAATATTGTGTGAAACTACAACAATGTGTCAAAGAATCTTTATATAAATTCTCGTATAATCCAAAAAAAAATATGGCTATGGGTTAGTATAGAGATAATTCTCAAAAAATATGGCTATGGATCAGTAAAGAGATAATTCTCCAAAAAAAATATGGCTATGGATTGGTATAGATATAACTCTCCGAACTTCCACAAAATTATTGTATAACCATATGTGTATATTAAAAAACCAAACCCAAGACTTTCAGAAATAATATATATATATATTAGTTGAACCTTACGTACACGATACACCACGCAATTCTCACGCAGAAGTAGATGAATGATATTGCGGAGAAATGATGTTGAAAGAGATAAAGCGCGCACTTTAGAAATGGGTGAACCGAAACGTGTTGCATACGAATTATTGATTACATGTGGAAGCAATGTTTCATTTAGTATTTTAATTTATACTCGCATCAATTTTGTTAAGGAAATTTTAAGGACTAATATTTATAAATGGGTTAATTTTTCATGATTTTTCCAAAAAATATTCGTTAATTTCTATTCTTTTTAAAAATAATTTGCTTAAATTTTATAAGAAAATTATATTTTAGTTTAAAAATCGTCAAAAATTTATAGAGACTATATAAAATCATTGTAAGTGTGAATATTTTTACTAAAATATCATCAAGAATTTAATAGTTTGCATCTTATGGATTATTAAGATTCGCCAAGGTTTCTAATCTTTAAGATAAATTTCCATCCTTAAATTTTTTCCTAAACTTAACCTGTAGTTATTTTGTTGTTTTTTGTTTTTGCCTATTACAAAGTAAACCTCAGTACAACCTCCTCCTTGCCCAGTGGCCTAACCCCTCTTCTAACTACGCCATCCATTTTGTGCCTACTGCCTAAGGATATGCAAAAGATCCATAGCCTCTACCATTATTTTTTCCAAAGAAATAATTACAATCCCCAGGGTGTATATTGTTGATCCATTTTGTAGCAAACATAAGGTCAATAGCTTATACTATTATTTTTTCCAAAGAAATAATTATAATCCCTAAGGTGTATATATTGATACATATTTTGTGGCAAACATATATATATATATATATATAATCACAAAGTTATGTGTCAAATCCATGAAATTGTGAATTATAGACTATCACCCCCAACTACTTAACTCATCTATGGTTTTAATTGCTTTGTAATGATATCTTAGATAAGTTACTAATGGCCCCACCATGCTAGTGTATATTAGAGCAATAAGGATGTGCAGTTATGGTAGTTTTTGTATCATAATAACGTGTTCATATTTATTTCAATCTTTCTACTTCTCACATGGATTATGGCTATGATTATGTCTTGATGACATTGTAAGACGATCGTTTATTTTTTTAAGTGATTATATATATAGTAGTAATTTCCTTTTGATATGATACAAAATGCTTGTAAATGATTCTATTTATGATTATATATTTAGTGGCAATGTGGCTCGGTTGTATTGAAGATGGTGTTTTATGGATTCTATGGTATGTTATGGTTGGTTTCCTTTATTTTTGGGCAGTTTAATATGGTATCTTCAAAACAAGAAAAATGGCATCAATGGCATTGTTGTCCATGGGGATTTAATCTTAGAATTATTAGTGAATATAACAAAATTATGGTATTAACCTACCAGACCTAGAATTTAACTAAGATGTATGCAATATATACCAAGGAGCATGTATATCAAAAGTTGTTGTGTTAAAACTATGGTCCCAATCCTAAACAACACTATGCATTGTAATAACATATCAACCTTGGGTTTTGGCATAGACATTAGATACACGATTATGGACTTACCAAGAAGGAATTTATTGGGATGTATGACACTAAAGATATGGTATAAATGATGCACTTGTCTTGAAGGTATTGTGGAGTAAATACCATCCTTGCATTACTTTGTGCATTGAATAATCAACACCATTAATTTGGATATAATGCTTGGTATGTGATATCATTATTCTAAGGGAATTTAACCTAAACTTATTGCTCATGCCTTTGTTTATCTTAGTGCTTTACCATAGCTTGAAGTGTCTCTACTCGCGCTCTTGTATATAGTCTTGTATGGTTTTGGGGATATCACCATTTGTTGCTCTAATGATTGGTTTGAAACATTTAGTCACTCTATCAATATTGCATCTTGTATGATCATTTAATTGATATTATTACACTTTGAGTAAGGGTCAAGCTCAATTAAATAGACTAGAGCTTTCATTTGTATGTTTGGTTAGTGTCAAAGGAATTACATATTGGTTATTTACTCATGGTTTCAATTTACCTGTTGTGGTCAAAAGAACCATGAGAACACCATCAGATTTGGGCAACAATGGTAAGGTAAGATCTTATACATTAAATTGTTTATATTTTCTTTCATTGTGCTTGCTTGTATTTCATTTAGGTTATTTAATGGCTAAGTGTATAATGAGGATTTATTAAGTTATTGTGAAAGTTATACCTTCCTTGATTGCATAGCTTAAAACCCACTTCATGTTATTCTTATTTTTATCTATCTTGTAACATTATCACAGAAAGGCCTATCTACACATGGCCATTTATATATTTTATTGATATTATTGAGCACACAACGTGATTTCTCTTTGTTGCTTGAAGTATGTGCATGAATCATGATGCTTGAACATGTGAAAACAATGCTTATCAATATCCCTATGACATGACTTATGTTCTCCCTCAATCAATCTATCATTTTTAACTATCATCCAAGGTAATACAAAGCTTTAAGGTCAACTTGCATTAGTTTCCCTTCCCCACACTCAAACCAATATTCTATAAATTGTGGTGGCCCTTGATCCAAAATGGACCATTATATAATCTCTCATCCATATTGATCCTTGTAGAGTGGAAAAAGTGGAGGAATAATCTCACAGGATCAATTTCATTAGTGGGTCCCAATTTAGCGAATCAAGGTTTAAAAAATGTTGGAAGCAATTTGAAGCATAAAATGATGTTTTTGGTGGGGGGATATTTTTTTCTTAAGTGAAACATCCCTTAATAGTATTCTACACACATATATCTTTCCAATGGTGTAAGAATTGCCTCAATCATAGTTTATATGCAAATGTTATGCCACTTGAGATTTGACCTTCCTGTTTTGACCACCATGATTTGAGAAGATGCCATGACAACCCCCATTATTCATGGGAAAGGGGATAACTATGTGATAATATTGAATAATATTGTGGAAGATACTATATTATAACTCTAGTTAAGAGGTAAAGGAGTGAAACGTAACCACTAGTAGGCTATCAGGTTGTGTTATAACTGTGCCACTAGGAGGAAAAGGGGTTCCATTCTATTAGAGTGCATTTTGTTCCATAGATGATCAGAGTAGCTGAGAGTGGTAGGGAGAGAGAAAATAGAGAGGGTTTTTGCACTATAGTATCCTACAAACCATAAGTATCACTTCTTTGTACTTGCATCTATTTCAATTCAGAGAAAGAGAGAGAAGAGCAGCCTCATCTTCTAGATAGGCTTTCTCCTAAAAGGGTTTCCCATGTCATTTTTATGGTATTATGATTTTTAGTGAGTGCATTTTCATTTGTTCTCTATTTCATTCTTCTTATTAATTACATGCATAAGAATTGTAACTTGATAAATCCAAAATTCTAAGGAAAATAACCCTCATATTATAGATTTTGGATTTCTAATAGAAAAAAATCATATCTATTGTGAGGAACTATGTAGTGGAATATCCATGGCAACTTACAGATCATATTGATACCATGTTTAGGTAATCATGGTATTATATATAGGACGAACACCTTTAATAACCACTCACACAACCAAATCAAAGACAACACCAATATTTTTATGTGCTTAATTCCCTTTAAGAGGGAAACAATCCATGGCCCTAGCAAACACTACCAATTAAGTAATTTATTTAATGCAAATGGAAATATTTTACATAAGAGCATTCTCACAATCTATTATTAGCAATGACCATCCATTCCCTTTAAATAGATATCATGGACCAATAGGGTGTTAAACCACAAATCAATAGTTGTTAGTATCGAAAAGAATATGAGCCATCAGATTACTCTATGTCTAAAACATATTGTGATTATCATATTACAATGCAACTAATTCATACTAAAGAAACACAATAAGAAGCACACTTTAACCTAATACACACATTAGAACAGATTGAACTTAAATAATGCCTAAGTGTCTAAATATTGTAACAATGGGGGATCCAAATCGGCTAAATTGAAAATCATAAAACCTCATCCATGGTTGACAAATCTATTAATAACCCTTAAGATCCTGTAGAGGAGAGGTTTGCATGGTTGGAAGCATAAGTCATAGATATAAACCATAAGATGAGCCTCCTCATGGTAGCCTTGACCAATAAGCTCGGGATATTCAGCGAATGTGGAGGTTCTAACACAAAGGTTAGATCGGAGGGGAAATTGGAAGATTGAGAAGAAATGGAGAAGGGATATAACCAAAAAAGGAGCAAACCAATTAGTGTCATGAACCATTGGCAACCCCTATTAAAAATGAAATCAAAGGTTGACATCAAGCCATACTAAGGTGAGAATGATTCTTTGAAGTTAAATCACTAGTTGCATCAATTAAAAGTTTATTTTAGTGTTCATCATATAGAGGAATAATAGAATATCCCATTTGTTTTGTTGAAATTATAGGGCCATGTCATAACTTGGTGGGAGATCCACATGGATACCCTAAGGTTGGAGGTAGATCCTCTAATGACTAAGTGGGAGGATTTTAAAACTCATATAAATTCACAATTTTACCCTATCAAGTTCCCGAGCCCATTCACTACCCTTAGTTGTGTGACTCACTATCAAAAGGATGTGAATTAATAAGGTGATTGACTAATTAATAATGAGTACTAATGTGAGCATCACACCTTGAAAAAGTGGGAAAATGTGGAAATAATAAGGAGGTTTCACACAACCTTATGAAAATAAAGGGGAGAGATTCCATTGTAAATTGTGTCCATCAAGATCAGATGTAGCCTTGTGTTTACCTTAATTCCTACTACAACCACAATGACAATTATTTCCAAGTAGTCCACACACTTTTCAGGATGTGACTCCCTTTTCTAGAAAACCATGGGGGAAACAATAGAACTAAGTCCCAATTGAAATGTGAGCCTTCCTTTCCACAAAAGAGAATGGGCCAAATCAATTCATGAAGTACTTTAGCTGGCCTCTCTGGCTAAGTCCCTAACCTTGATGCAAAAATCTAAAGGCTCTACCATTTACTTGAGTTCATGCCTCCTACTACAATTGGGATTACCCCATTTTCTAATTATGAACACTCAAAGGAATGGTTCGTCTTGAGAAAACATGTTTTGTCTAGGGGAGATTCCTTCTTGACACTATGTTTTCAGCTTGGGAAACCATCCTAATATTTTAAAACTACTACTTAAGGAATGAACGTAACTGAAAATAGATTTAATGTGTAGAGGACAAGTGGATCCAGTGGCATTTAGGTAGAAGCATGGAAAGAATGTACATGTGTACACAAAAACATTTAGAAAGATAGCCATAATACCAAGTATCTCCCCAAAGAACCTATATTTACTCAAGTATCTGCCAAAAGAAAGGGAAATCAAGTGGGCCAAAAAAAAAGGAGCACCAGGAATATTTCAAGGAGGGGAGTAAGTAGTGGAAAGGAGGAAAACAAAAAAATATAGTAGCCCTAAGATACTAATGCAATGTACCTAGAAACCACTACAACCATTGTAACATTGATGGTCATACAGAGGAGAAGTGTTGGAAGTTTCATCTAGAGGTCAACCCAAATAATAGAAAGAAAGATGCCAAGAAGAAAAATCTCATGGCCATTGAATCAAGCAAGAAGATGGAAAGAAACTTAGACATGTACGATAATATTATTTTTATGTCAATTCATAAGGGGGTGAATTTGAGTAGCATACATAAAAAGGAAGAGAAGGAAATGGGCAAATTATTCCATATAAAGACATAGGTCAAGAATACACAAATTGATGCTATGGTCGACTCAAAATCATAGGTGAATCTCATTGTAGCAAAGCTAGTCAACAAATTGGGATTGGAAGTTCATGATAATCCAATCCCATGTCCATTAGGATGGGTAAATAAGAATGTGGAAATAAAGGCAATCAAATAGTGAAAAAATAGATTTAATATCAGTGTTGATTTTTTTGATGAAGTAGAATTAGATGTAGTTCCCATTGATGTATGTGGAGTGATGTTTGGAATTTCCTATATGTACAATTGATATGTAACCTTCATGTAGAGATCCAAAAAATACTTCCTCATAAAGGATGGAAGATCCTTCACCATTAAGGCACACAAGGGAAAGTCCAAAATTTCATTGGTAAGTTCCAAGCCAAGAAACTCATTGGTTCTAGCAAGAAGTATGTTTTACTATTTATAAGAGAAAAGTAGAGGTAGAATAGTTAGTGAGAGAAAATTCATCCTTGGAGGGGTGTACTGTGGAATTTAAACATCAACTAGAAGATTAATTATAGGCATATAGGGGTGGGTTCCATGAGCCTAAATGGTTATTTCCCAAGAGGGAAGTGGAGCACAAGATCCAACTATTTTTGAACTCCCTATTTCCAAACATTGAGTTGTATCGGAAGTCCATTATCAAAGAAAGGGAGGTGAAATAAGAAGTTGTAGCATCTACTAGAACATGGTGTCATTTGACCAAGTACCTCACCATGTGGGTCGCCCATCATCATTGTGCCAAAGAAGGATGGGACTTCGTGCATGTGTATTTATTATAGGGCATTAAACAAAATTATGCTCAAGAATAGGTGCCCCCTATCTAGGATAGACGATTGATTGGATCAATTGCAGCAAGCTAAATACTTTAGCAAGCTAGAATTAAAGTCAGGACATCACCAGGTTTAGGTAAGAGAAGAAGATACTTGGAAAACTTCCTTTAAAACTAGGCAAGGCTTATATGTGGTTAGTCATTCCATTTGGCCTATGCAATGCACCAACTAAGTTTATGAGGATAATCAACGATATACTACACCCTTTTATAGATTTGGATGTTATACTTGTATACAATGCTACCTAGGAGGAGAATATATCACATTTGATGTAGGTGCTAGAGGCATCAAAGAAGCATAGACCATTAGAAAATATCAAGAAGTGTGAGTTCACACAATAATCTTTAGTGTATCTTGGGTACGTCATAGGTGGAGGGGATTTGAAAATAGATCCCGCCAAGATGGAGGTCATCATGAATTGGGTAGTGCTTACTAATGTTTCTAAGGTCAATATTTGTTTTGGGGAAACACAATACATGAGGAAATTCATTGCCATGTTTTTAGCAGTAGTAATGATCTGAACATAAACATGAATGCACTAAATTACAAATATAACTATAAATAAATAGATGTAGTAGAAATAACACTTCATTTCATTTAATATCAAATGTTGAAATATGCTTACAAACAGAATGGAAATAAATTAGCTTAGGCGATGGTAGCTTATCTCTTAGAAGAGATGTCGCAGCTACATGCCTCTGAACTATGTTGCAATGAGGCTCGAAGCCCTATTTATTATTGAGAAACAATGGAAAACCCTAAACATCCAAAAACCTAGCCCTGGGTGATGAAGCGCCAAAACAATGGGCCCCGTTTGGGTAAATTGGTACATCAATTTCTCAGGGTCGTAACTTTGGCATACGATCTTTGTTTGATGCGCACAATATCTCATTAGAAATATCTATCTGAGGACTACAACTATTAGTTGAAAACATAAATAGAACATTCATGTTTGCATTTTTTCCAAAAAAATGTCGTTTAGGGCTGTTAGGATATTCTGACACATAGGAATAGTTAAGTGTAACTTGGTCTAGTATAGAGTTAGGTAAAGTGTGTTTCTTTACTATGTACATTTGTAACTTACAATCTGATGGTCACGATATGTAGTGATCTGACGGTTCATTCTCTCCTCGGTATTACCGACACTTGA
>APFE030111303.1:26105-126423 GCA_000404065.3 Pinus taeda | reverse complement strand
CCTTTGGCCCATAGGATTCACTTAAATAAAACCTATTCTTGAAAATGGGCGAATGGATTCACTTAAATAAAACTTATTCTTGAAAATGGGCGAATGGAAGGTTGTAACTCCTAATTTCAAGCGCTAAATTTAACCTTTTTACTCTCTCCCTTAAAATAAGGTGGGCTATTTGAGGTGATTTGTAAAAAAGTACTATGATACAAAATATTCGCCCAATAAAAATTTAAAACCCCTTAATTTCGCCAAAGGGTGAACATTCGCCCCTAAAATCACCCCTAGTTGGATGCATTCATTAAATCTAGTTGCTTTATCAGCGTCGGACAATACATGTTTGAATTGTATCTATGTAGTCGCATGAGGCATGGAAACGTCAATCATACACAATGGTTGAAATCCTAGACACACTTGAAAGGGACTGTGACTAGTTGAGCTATGGAGAGCTCTTTCATAACTGTGTTTGACATAGAGAAGACTCTCATCCCAAGTTCGTGCATGCTTGGAGTCGTACATGCCTAGTATGTGCACTATCATCCTATTGATGACCTTTGTCTGGCCATCAGTCTAGGGATGGAATGCATTCGACTTGTTGAGCTTGGTGTCCAATAGTGTCTAGAGGCTTGACCAGAATGTTCTCAAGAACCTGTTATCCTGATATGATATAATGGTTTGCGAGATCCCAAAATGTACCCACACTCGTTCAAAGAAGATTTTGGTAGTGTCCTCTATTGTGATACTCTACTTGCAGACCGTCAAAATAACCATCTTAGAAAATTTGCCCACGACTACAAATACAAAGTCATTATCATGCTTGGTAGAAGGGAGGCCTGACATACAATCCATGGAGATGGATTTCCAAGGCTGACTGGGAGTAGGCAAAGGATTGTACATGCCTTGCTTCTTACTGGTTTGCTTGGAAATGGTGCAGGCAATGCAGGATTTGATATATTTCCCAACATCCTGTCAGAGTTTTGGCCTATAAAAGTATTATTGTAGTGCAACCATAATTTTCTCGACACCAAAGTGTCTTGTGACCCGACTATAGTATGTCTCCCAAATCAACATGGCACGCTCACTTGAAGGAACACAAAGGTGGCACAGGTAGCATAATAATGTGTTTTGGAGGTACAAATCAGGAAATTTCTTTCCATCTACTAGCATCTAGTATGTGGAGGTGAACTATGGACCATTTTTGTATAGTTACGGGCACCTAGTGGCCTATCATAGTGAGACACTTTCCGATACAATTCAGAAGTACCCCACCTATGATAAAGAGATGTATTCTTTTGTGCAGGCTTACTGACAATGGAAGCATTACATTTTGGGGAAGGAGATGGTCATCCACACTAATAATCAACCTCTTAAGTTTATGTAGACACAAGGGGAGTTGCAGAATGATCGCCATCAAAAGTGGTCTACATATCTGCAACAATTCCACTTGAACATTAAATACAAAATGAGAAGAACCAATCATGTTGCAGACAACTTGGTGTTGGGGGGGGGGGCGGAGGGGAGAGATCCCAAAGATCCGAAAAATGCAATAAAAAGAGGAGACACAATAAATAAACTCACAAAGAAACTTTTGATTAAAATAGAGAATAACTATAAAAGCTACATTGTGGTGGACAATCTGTCCTTTTACAAAATGTGACTTATTATTTATAGCCTTTTGTAGTTATAATACCACATGTAAATTCTATGGGTGGGTAAATAACATGTGTGAATGAATACCATGGTTGGATGTCACTTACAATATCATGGACAAATTCCATGGGTGGATAAATATTATGGGTGGATGGATACCATGAGTAGATGCCACTTTCCATTCAGATAATTCTTCCCTCCTTAAGAAGCAATCGTCCCCATTGCCTGAAGTTCCCCCATAGGAATCCTTTGTCGAATATGAAGAGCCATTGAAGAGAAGGGTTTTGTTTGGTTAACCCATAACCATGATGAATGAAGATCATAGGATAACAATACCCTGTAATGATTGTGACCAATTGTGATACTAACAGTGTGCAGCCTAGAAAACGGAATTTGATTACAAGGGTTTTGTTCGGTTGACCCATAACTTTGGGTTTTTAGGTGACCCATAACTGTGATGGTGGCATGTTAGGTAGATTCTCCTATCTAATGTGATGTTGGAAAGGCTTATTTCACATCATATGCCTCTTGTTACAACTTTTTTAATAACTTCTGCTACAAGTGATGAAATCAAATTTTGTCAAAGATCAATTTTAGATTGAATAGATATTTACATTCATATAAGACACTTGAAATTTTATGACTTCAATTGCTCATATCTCTCAAACCATGAAATGAAATCAAATTCTGTAAAAAACCCATTTGAGCTAATAAAAATAATTTCAAATGAGATATTTTTAGCCCTCTAATATTCTCTATGGAATTCGTGTCACTTGTATGAAGTTTGTTGAAGATTGCTACAAAACTTTGACACTGAAATATGCTTCAAACCCTCATTCTCATGGAGTCGTAACCTGAATCTGATACCATTGATATGAACTTAAATAGGAATACACTAAATTACAGATACAACCATAAATATAGAGATGCAACAAAAATAACACTTCATTTTATTAATATCAAATACTAAAATATTCTTACAAACAGAATGGAAATAAACTAGCTCAGGCGATGGCAACTTATCTCTAAGAAGAGATCTGGTGGCTACATGCCTCTAAACTTTGCTACAATGAGGCTCGAAGGCCTATTTATTATTGAGAAATAATGGAAAACCCTAAACATCCAAAACCTAACCCTAGGATATGAACCAGCAAAACTATGGGCCCCATTTGGGTAAATTGGTACATCAATTTCTCGGGGTTGTAACTTTGGCATATTATCTTTGTTTGACATGCACAATACCTCGTTAGAAAGATCTATATGAGGACTACCAAATTTCAACTGAAAACATGAGGCAAACACTCATGTTTTCCCACTTTCCAAAAATAACGTTGTTTAGGCCCTCAAAATAGATTCGGAAGTTTAGGACCCGGAAAACTGCCAAAAATAGTAGATTGTGCTACAATTAAGGAAAATGAAAAAAAAAGAAAAGTGGTGGGGGTCTAAATGGAATATGAGGGTAGCCACCGATATCCACCTGGATCAATAAACACCATGCCACACCATAAATATGAGCGGAAAGAGTTTTAGTATAGAGCCCTTGAGGAGTTAAATAAGAACATCAATCACACAATAATTATAACATTACCAAAACTGTAAGATCCCTTCAAAGTGGAGACAGATGCAAGTGGGTATGTTATGGGAGTGGTCTCGACGTAGTGAGGAATGCCTACATTCTACCATTAAAAGTATTTCATGCATCCATTTTCAAATACCTTACCTATGATAAGGAGCTCTATAACCTAATGCACGTTGGGAAGAAGTAGAAACATTATCTAATGGGAAAGGAGACAATAATCCACATACATCACCAGCCACTACAATACCTACAAGCCTAGACTAAGCTAAATAAAACTAGGAATTATAAGTGGATGGGGTTTCTATAGTAGTTTCATTTAATGATCAACTACAAGAATAGAAACACAAGAAAGTTGGTTGACATGCTTTCAAGATCATGCACATCAAATATCACAACTTCGGAAACTCTTATGCACATGGAACTATTCACCCCTAATGCATATAGAGAGACATATCCATAGGATGAGGACTTCAAGGTGGTGTTTTAGTAATTGAAGAGTCAGAATCATGTGCATGATGGCAACATCACAATGGACTACCATCTCCTAAATGGATACTCTATAAGTTGGATAAATTATGTGTCCCTAAAGGTGCGTGACTATAGCTAATTAGAGAGGCTCACATCTCCAAGGTTGCATGACAATTTGGGGTAGGGAAGACAATGACCAACTTATAAAGGTATGTGTAATGGTCGATATATAAGAATTAGCTAGATTCATATGAGGATGCATGCTCTATTGTACTAGAAAGCCTAGTAATTTAGGAAGCAAGGTCTATATCATCCCTTTCTTGTACCCACTCATCCTTGCAAAAGCATTTCCATGGATTTTGTGGGAGGTTTACCAAAAATAAGGAAGGGACATAACTACCTGTTTGTGGTAGTTTATAGGTTTGGAAAGATGTAATTTTTAATTCATTTCAGGCAGGGACACAATATTTACAATACCTTTTGGACTACATAGTGGGAAAATATGGACACAAAGTTGAAGAGGTATACAAAATTCCATCCGTAGACATATGGGAAAACAGAAGTAGTCAAAAGTACTTTGGTGCAAATTTTGACGGGTTACAATCAATAGCATCTGAATATTTGGGACAAAAATTTGATATATATACAACACTCTTATAATAGAGCAATCCACACTTCTACAAGTGTGCCCCCATTTGAAACATGTTTTTGATATTTTCTACCTTCACCTTTGGTTAGCAGATATAGACAACAAGGACAAGTAATGGAGGATCTTCCAAGGGATGTGTTAAGGGTAGATTTTTTTTTTTGAAACGATTAGGCAAACTCATTTGTAGGTACAAGACACACCACATAATTCATATGAACAATACAAGACCATGCATTATCAACACAGAAAAAGGCACCCTTCAAGATAGGAGACAAAGTATGGCTACTAATATATAAGTTTCCATGGACATTCCATTGGATATTTCATCATAGCATATCTACTAAAACATATTAGAGAATATGAAATCTACATTATGAGGTTAATTTCTCCTTAGATTTATGGATTTGTTAATTATTGTTTTGTGTACACATGTAAATCATAATTATCCAGAAAATATAGGACAATGAAATAAAACTCATAGACCTCAAATTAACACAAGATATAACCTGTGAAATGCTTTCGAGAGAAAACACAATTAGAGGGTGAGGTTTCTTTGCTCTCTTTTTGTTGGGAACGGGATCCCCCAAAGGGCAGCTTTGGGGCTAAAAGCCCATATTTGAGTCAAATTTTGTAATAAAATGGTAAAGACCCCGCATTTTGTGGTCACAGAGAGCGTAGGTGTCATAAGTCATAAAGGGTTGTTCGCCCTTAGTTTTGTAAAGTAAAGTTGGCTGTAAGAGATCTACCCATGGTCCACAAACCATGGGATTGTATAAAAAGAGCTAAGCTCTAATTAGTTAGAAAAAGAAATCAATGAGAGGAATCAATCATGTAAGAGAGTCATAGATCTGAAGTAAGGAGACTAAGTTTCAAGTTATAGCGTAGGTAGAGGCTCTGCAACTGAGTGTGCAAAGGCTTAGGGTAGAAGTCCGCAACTGAGTGCACGAACCCCTGCAGCTGTGTGTGCAAGGTGGATATGGTCTGTAATCACTTGGAAGATATGAATAAAGGGAAGTATTCTACAATTTTTGTGTCTTTGTTCTGATTGATGCATCTTGTCATGTTATGTATGAATTTCCTTTATAATGCTTATGTGATGAGCGAATGTGTATAATTATGTTGGATAACTAAACGCAAATAAGAGTAACTATTTATGTGGTGCTAACTGTGAGTATCTAATAAGATAAATAAGACACTTAGACAAGTTAAGGAATCCGCACGGTACGCTGCCTTAGCAGCATGAAAGTGTCTAGATCAAGGGTTAGGACTGCGCAAAGGTCAGTCGTACCCTTTCGCGAAGGTATTGAAGGACGAAATAGAGGGCTCATCTAGCAATCCCTAGAGTGAAGTGACCTACATGAAGGTAGGAGTAAAAGGGAATAAAATTACATCACGATGATCTCAGGGTGCAGAAACTTGGTTCCAGCATCCTCCCATATTGCTTTAACTGATACTTCGGTCTGCTCTCCATGGGCTGATGCCAAAAGGGTCAGTAGTGTAGGGATTTGTTTGGCTAATTAATGTTGAACCTGGGTCAAGCCCCCTCAAGCCAACAAATGGTTCCCACCACACATGAGAAAGGCAAGGCCATAAATTTGGAGCCAGAGGAAGAAGACATTGAAGACATCCTAATGGATAATGAGGATGTGGGAGTTGAAGTGGAGGAGTTTGAAACCCAGGGTGCAGACCCTATTACTCGGTTCTTGGAGTATGCCCCTCCACACAAGCATAATACCAAGATACCAAAGGACATGGATGAGAGTAAGACTCTCTTGAAAACCCCTCTGCTACTGGATGAAATTGTTTTCGATGGTCCGCGCTTCGCATGAGTGCTACTACTAAAACTTGAACACTGGGACTTTGCGAACCATAAGAAGTCCCACACTTGGCAACCAAGTGGCTGATGCACCACATCATTTATACGAACACGGGGATTACCACATTAGTGTCATGGAGGTGGCTCAAGGGAGTAGAAAAAGCAGGGTTGCTCAACCTGCTTTGGGTGCCGCACTACAACCGCACCCCAGTGAAAGTTTTGGTCATCAAGAAGTTGTTGTGCTTGGTGCATGATGGGTGTCTGTGGCTGGAGGAGCCGATACTCATCACAGATAGGTTGATTCATCGGGTAACACGATTTCCATATACAAGAGAGAATCCGGCCATGATCTTTGGCTGAAAAGGTGGCGACCAGGCTATCACAGAATCAATGAAAGAAAAAATTAAATTGGTGAAGAAGACGCGCAGATATGCTATATGTAGTATTTGCAACCCCAGTGTGAAGGTAGCCACAAGGATCTTAGCAGGGAAAGTGATGAGAAAGTGTCACGCCGATGAGTTGTGGCGCCTGTCGTAGCGCTCGCAGCACAATGCACTGAAGGATTCTAGTTCAACTGGTTTGACTACCTTCGTGGAGAGTTCTTGGTGAACTGCCACGAAGCACAAGACCTCAGAAATACATTCCACTATGCATGGCTCTTACTGTCAATTATGCTAGTAGTGTGGGAGATGCCAAATGATAGCCAGTTCCCTTCGGTTATGCTAGACCTCCCTGAAGCAGTGAAGTACACTTCGTTGTGGGGAACCAAGGATGTGCAATGAGTTGAGGACAAAAAGATCTTTTGGATCTTTATGGAGATGAACATTTGGATGGCCATCAATAGCAAACTACAATTCTCGCCTACAATGTACGCCAACCTACATAGCTACATCAAATTTAAAGCAGACTTCCATTGAGTATCCATCAGGGCGCAGAAGGACCCTGCAAAGAAATGGTACAACTTTCCATATCTGGCAACAGATGATGCCATTGACGTGGTGCTTGATCAATGACCAGCAGAGTGGCACACTACCACAGACTTGGCGGTGGGCAGAACCAAGTCTTCCACATAAAAGAAAAAGGAGGATGCCAAGTTTAAGATGTAACAACTGGGCGAAAAGAGAAAGGAGGAGGCTACTAATAAGGCTTAGGCGGAGCATGAGGCCACAATAGATAGGGAAGCAGACAGGTGGGACAAAGAGGGGCTCTAACAAAGTCGCGAGGTCACATTCACCTGAGATCGAGGAGGAAATAGATGAGTAGCACGGCGTAGACCCTCAAGAGACATCCGCCCGCATCAAGCACCCAAGGGAGCTGGAGAAAGGAAGGTCTAGGAAGAAATCAAAGGCGACCAAGACCTCACTGGACCCCATCACATTAACAGAGGGTGACTTGCATGATAGCGATGACACAGTGAGGGATGTCACTGCAGAGGCTCTGTAACAATTTGAGCAGTAGTAGTAGATCATCTTAGGGGGCTATCCAGACAGGATTGCAGGAGCTACAAACCCACGCGTGGCAGGTTGGCATGGTGTCTACCAGCCTGGCTATCGGCACTTCAGGGGTTGCCGATATACTGCACGTGAAGGCCTCCAGTGTGATAGTGCTTCCTGATGGAGCACTGACCACATATAATGAAGCTGACAGGTCCACTGTCAGCACTCTAAAATGAGTAGGGTTGAACCTGCCAGTGCTCCACCTCTTGCAGGATGGAGTAATTTCAAAACTGAGGGCCTGAGAGCACCACCCTCTCCAGGTGATCTATGAACAATGGGTCAACAACGAGCAGATGGACCTATAGAGAAATGTTGTCATTGCCACTGAGACCGAGGCGACCAATTAGAGCAAGTGGATTATGCAGGTCATTGAGGAGGCATGCTGAATGATCCCAAACTTGGTCATTCTGGAGGAGGATCCAGTCGAGGTACACATCCACAAGTTGACCACAAGAGTGTGCGACACTCATACTAAGATGGCGTAGGTTCAGTTGGAGTTGAACCTGCAAATTACAGAGTTACAGTTGAGGGCCCAACCTTCAACTCCACTAGAAGTGAAGGAACAATGGGCAACCATTGTCACGGAAGTAGTAGTGCGGTGGACAGTGTAGTAGCAGACTACACGTAATTGTTTGAACATTCATTTAAGGTCCTGACCAGCTTGCAGGAGTACCAGAATGTATAGAGGCTAGAGACAGAAGTGCGTAATTTACAATAGTGCTACGATGAGGTTAAGGGCACAATGCAAACCGTCGTGCTGACAGAGAGACAAGCCAAGTTACAGGAGGCCAAGCAGTTGAAGGAACAGGTGGACACAATATTGCATAAGGAAGCAGTGCTCAAGGCGAGACTAAAGCGCTAGCTGGATGAGGATTACGCTATGATAGGGAATATCGAAGGCAAGCTTGCGACTTTGCAGGCAATGCAACAAAAGCTTTAGGCTAACAACGCAGGAGCAATGACTGAACAGACAGTGGAAGACGCAAAGCAGGTTGCAACACAGTGCACGGCTGAGGTTGTGGTCATACGGATCAAGCTAGAAGGACTTTGCACAACGATCTACGCGCCTATCGAGTGACTCGAGGGAAAGTCACGATGTTTATGTTGGGGACCTATTGGGAACAGGATCCCCCAAAGGGAAGTTTTGGGGCTAAAATTCCACCTTTGAGTCAAATTTTGTAATAAAATGGTAAAGACTCTACATTTTGTGGTCACGGAGCGTGTAGGTGTCATAAGTCATAAAGGGTTGTTCGCCCTTAGTTTTGTAAAGTAAGGTCGACTGTAATAGATCTGCCCATGGTCCGCGGACCATGGGATTGTATAAAAAGAGATAAGCTCTAAGTAGTTAGAAAAAGAAATCAATGAGAGGAATAAATTATGTAAGAGAGTCATAGCTCTGAAGTAAGGAGTCTAAGTTTCAGGTTGTAGTGTATGTAGAGGCTCTACAATTGAGTGCACAAAGGCCTAGGGTAGAAGTTCACAACTGAGTGCACCTTATCATTTTATGTATGAATTTCCTTTATAATTCTTATGTGATGCAAAAATGTGTATAATTATGTTGGATAACTAAACACAAATAAGAGTATCTATTTATGTGGTGCTAACAATAAGTATCTAATAAGATAAATAAGACACTTAGACTAGTTAAGGAATCTGCATAGTACACTACCTTAGTAGCGCAAAAGTGTCTAGATCAATGGTTAGGAATGCGTGAAGTTCAATCATACCCTTTCGCGAAGGTATTGAAGGACGGAATAGAGGGCTCGTCTGGCAAGCCCTACAGCTAAGTGACCTACACGAAGATAGGAATAAAATGGAACAAAATGACATCACGACCATCTTAGGGTGCGGAAACTTGGTTCCATCATCCCCCCATACTGATTTAGGTGAGACTTTTGTCCACGCTCTACGGGTTGATGTCGAAACAGCCAGTATTGTAGGGATTTGTTTGGCTAATTACGTTGAACCTGGGTTAGGCCCCCTCAAGCCAACACTTTCTCTAAATGGAAACTGGATGCAAGTACAAAGAAATGAGAAATGTGGTGCATGGGATGTTACAATGCACAATACCTCTATGTTTTCGCTCTCCCTACCCACTCTAGGTTAATTTGTACATCTATGGAGTAAAATAGACTCAAATAGAATGTAACCTCTTTTCCTCCTAGTGGCCCAGCTATAAAAAAGCTCGATAACCTACTGGTGGTTAAGCTTGGGTCCTTCAACTCTTAACTAGAGTTACAATATGAATTTTCTTAGAGTCTTCTTCATTATGATCACGTGGTTGGACCCTTTTTGATGAATAATGGAGGTTGACGTCCCTCGAATCATGGTGGTCAAAAAAGGAAATATAACTTTTGAGTGGCATAAATTTCACATATGGAATCTAATTGGCGCCATTATTATTCCATTGGAAAGTTATATGTGTGTAGAATAGCGCTAAAATGTGTGATTCATAAGAGAAAACGTTTTACACCAAAAACATCATTTGGTGCCTCAAACTAATCCTAGAAGTTTTTAGACTCTAATTCATCAAACTAGGAACCATTGATAAAAATGGTCCTATGAGTTGATTCATCCACTTTTTCCACTCTAAAAGCATAAATATGTATGAAAAATAATGTAATGATCCAATCCATATTAGTTGTAGTTTACGTAATATCTCTAAGGAAATTTTAAAATGATAAACAAAGCATGCATAGTAAAAACACCCACAAAAATCACACACAAATCAGACACCTGAAATAAGCCAAAACTTACACTGCTCTGAGTCATTTTGTTATCAAATTATGGGGTTACAATATATGTTTGGAAAGTGTGCACCTAGATTTCCCAAGGAAATCTAACAAAGCCCCGGGGATGAAAGCAAATTCGCCAGCTACTGTGTAGTTGTCCCCTATATGGCATTGCATTGAACACCCATAAAATTGAATTGTTGCTTGAGAAGAATGCCTAATTTGAACCCCTTCCAATGCTCAAAAAATTTGGGGAAATTGACCTTGACCTCTCCTCCAATAACCGATCAAAACCCAGAAATGGTTTGGCCAAACGTTGACCCTGGAATTTTGGCCCAATTTCCCCTAGCTCCCCTGGTTATTGGGTATTTCGACCCACCTATAAATGTCACTATTGAAGGCTCCAAAAATGGTTGATATATTATGAAAATCCCCTTCTAAAACTCCTCCACAAGTCTCATCCCCAAACTCCTCTTCCTCCCAATTCCTCATGTGTGGCACAAAAGGTTACTGCGAAGGCCCACACAGTCCTTGCTTAACCAACTCCACAAATACGCTAAAAAAGGCTCCCATATCAGATTGAAGGTGATGAAGAATCCATCCTAGGGTTGGAACTCAAGGTACACCAAATAAAGGTGAGATTATCGCATGCAAATATCTTGTGCTCAACAAAACATGCAAGCTTGGCTTCTAGCTCAAGCGTGCTAGTCAAGGTGAATGTTTAAATGATCAAAGATTCCCAAAATGAGTGACTCCTCCTATTTTTTCATTGTGCCAAAACATTTCTCCTGTAGGACCCAACCATCAATTCCCTTCATCCTTTCCCTCCAAGAGTGTGTATTTCCAAGAGGGAGTGTATTCCCTTTTTGGTGTGGAACCCACCATCCACTGGCCATTTGATTTTTCCCTTTCTCCTATGTTGGGCCCTTGCCTTTGCTCCAAATATCCAAGTGGGGTCCTGCAACCCACTTTTCCTTAGTGAAAGTACAAAATATGACAAAATTAGCACAAATTATATTTCCCCTTAGTAATATTTCTAAGTGGGAATATCATAGTCCTCCCCACAAAAATGTTGTTTGTCCTAAAGAAACTGCAAGGATGGATGTTTGAGTATCTACTCTCCCTCCTAAGTGGAATCCTCCTTAGGAAAATTTCTCCATCTTATTAAGAACTCTTTGATGACTTTGTTCCACAAATGTCTCTTGCAGGTGTCCAAAATAGCCTTAGGCTCCAAAACCAGATGCTCCTCATCATCCATGGGCAGTAATTTTGTAGTTGTTGTCACCTGCTACCCTAATGCCTTTTTAAGGAAAGACACATGGAAAATGTTGTGAACTTGGCTCCCTAGGGGTAGATCCATGTCATATGCCACCTCTCAAACCCTCCTAATGATTCTGTACAACCCATAAAAATGGGGCTTGGTATTTTTGGCCCCCTTCTGTTTGAGCGTGCACTGTTTGTATGGTTGAAGCCTTAGGAAAACCAGATCCCCAACCTCAAACTTCCTCTCTACTTGGCCCCTATCAGCATAGAGCTTCTACTGGTTTTATGCACTCTATAGGTTGTCCTTAATAGCCTGTATGATATCCTTCCTCTCCTGTATCCAATCCTTGGCCCTTAGGGCCCAACTGTCTCCAAACATCATATCAGCGAAAGTCACTGCATCATAACCATACAAATCTCAGAATGGGTACATACCTATGGACATGTAGTAAATTTAGTTGTAGCATTAATCACCCAAATGAAACCACCATATACAAGCATGTTTTTGGCCCATCACATAGTTTCATAAATAACCCTCCATCCACTTGTTTACGATCTTCGTCTGCCCATTGGTCTGGGGTTGATAGCTAGTGCTCAGGGTGAGCTCAGTACCCACTAACCAAGATAACTCCTGCCAAAATCCCCCCATGAACTTGTTGTCCCAGTGATTGCCAATAGTCTTAGGAAGACTATGAAGTCGAGACATGTCCCTAAAAAACAGTTCAACCACTAGTGTGGCCGAAGATTTGGATGAAATAGCAAAGAAGTGGAAAATTTGGTTAATCTATCTACCACCACATAGATGTAGTCCTTGCCTTGGATTGTAGGCAACCCATTTATAAAATCCATTCAAATACTCTCCCATTTCCCCTCAGGGATAGGAAGAGGTTGTAATAATCTGGAAGGGTGTGTTTTCTCACACTGTTCCTCTGGAACGTATCACACTCCTAGACGTGCCTCTGAACATCACCCTTAAGGACCTTCCATGCAAAAAGATCCCTAATAGCCCTGTATGTTTTGGTGAACCCCTGATTCCTTGCTAATGGTGAATCATGGGAAGCCTGCATAATCTTCTCCCTCAATTGGGAGTTGGGAACTAAATAAATCCAGCTCTTATAATAGATCACCTCATTCATCACCTTGCACCAATCATCCTTAATTGTGCCATCAAGGACCTCATATGCAAATTGGTCCTTAGAATAATCCACTATTAACCACGCCTTCCAATTTGGCATAATAATCATTAGCAAAATAGTGGTCGGCCTCCTAGACAATCCATCAGCTACCACGTTGTGCTAACCCTTGACATACTCAATGTCAAAGTCATATGCCTAAATTCTTATCACCCACTTTTGTTGCCTCTCCTGGAGTTGTTTCTGCTCCAAAATGAATTTGAGGCTATTATGATCTTTTTTCACCTAGAACCTATTTCCCACCAAGTACTGTCTAAACTTGGCCAACGCATGCATGATGGCTAGCATATATTTTTCATATATACAATATAGTCGCTCATGGGGAAGTAGCTTCCAACTCTCAAAAGCTATCAGGTTCCTCCCGTGCATCAAGACTACTCCTATGCCCTCCATTGATGCATCGTAGTCAGGCACAAAGGGCTATGTGAAATCTGGAAGTGCCAACATTGGGCAGCTTCTCATCACCTGTTTGAGGCACTTAAAATCCTCTCATGCTCCATCGGTCCACTCAAATGCCCCCTGCATGGTCAAAGCAATGAGGGGGGTTGCCAACTTGGAGAAGCCCTTCACGAATTTCCTATAGTAGGTGCATATATGTTGGGCAGTGAATCCCCCAATAGCGGGTTTTTGGGGCTTAAAACCAAATTTTGGATCAATGTAATGTAAGACCCCGCAAAATGTGGGCGCGGGGCATGAGAGTCTAGGGTCGTCTGCCCTAAAATATTGTAATTTAATATAGAATGTGTCAGCCTACCCATGGTTCGTGGACCATGGGAATGTATAAATAGAGGGAGGCTCTAAGTGTTGAAGGTAGTTTTTTGTTAAGTCTTGATCTAAAGTGATATGGGTTTTTGAATGCGATATTCACTCTAAGTCAGTAAGTCTGAATCTTGGGTCATAGTAGTAGAGAGAATCTCTACAGTTATGTGTGCAGAGGCCTAGTAGAGTCCACAACTATGTGCACGGGCCCCTGCAACTGAGTGCACAAGGTGGAATTGGATTGTACTAGAATAGAAGGTTAATAAAAGAAGAGTTGATTCTAGAATATTGTGCATCTAATCTATGTGTTTATGTTTCGGTTATATCTTTGCATCTCTTTATAGTTTATGATTGTGTGCACTAATTATAAGTGTTAATTGAGTAAATAAGAATACTGGGCCCACAAAATTAAGTCAAATCTATAATACTCAGTAAGGATAAAGGATCTGGACAGTGCCTCATCGCACTCTGTATAAAGCTATGCGAAGGCCAGATAGCTGTGCAGAGCAGCACGAGTGCGTAGAATCAGATCGCGGCCCTTCTAGACCTCATCAAGACTCCACTAGGGTGTGGAAACCTAGTTCCAGTACCCTCCAATATTACCTCGGGTGAGACCTCAGTCTGCGCTCCACAGACTGTTACCAAAAGGGCTAGTAGTGTGGGATTTGTTTGGCTAAATCGCTTCTGAACCTGGGTCAAGCCCCAATAAGCCAACAAATGGTTCCGTTGTTGGGACCGGGATCTACCTAAGGGATGTCTGATGTTGGAACACTTGAACCCCACAAAGAAGGAAATTGAAGAATGGTTGGATCAGAAGCTTCACGAGTTCGTGGTATAGGAGAATAGAACTCCACAGATATCCAAGAAGAGGTGGTTGGATTGCTATGTATATACGGAAATCCACGAGATCTTCTTTGTGTCCTTCTCTTTAGAGTTGTACGATTGGATCGTGAGGTTAGCCAATAGCCAGGGAAGGTACAAGCTTGATCAACCAATAGTGTGGAATTTGGAGTTAGTGTGTAGAATAGAGGCATTCGAAGATAAGATCGTGCAGGCTATGGATCACTAGCTCGACTGGATAATAGAAGGGTTTATCACTAAGTTCGCGATAGACACAACCAACAACGTTTTCTCAAGGGATCATGAGGTAGGTACATCAAATCCCTAAATACCTAGATTAAGATGTTGTTATGTGAAAAGCGGGTTATGCAAATACATTAATGAGTGGAACGACATAGAGCGGAAAGATCTACAAACAGATCGAAGGGTTAGGGAATAGTCCTTTAATTTCACCTTTGCGAGAGAGCAAGGAAGAAAGCGCTCGGATTTCCCTGAGAAGTGCGGTCAGTTTGATAATGCAATGCATTCCACATTTATCACCTCTACTTACACCATCACCCACTTCACCTACTTCACCTCCATCTTCAACCACCCCACCTCCACCAAACTCGTAGTTCCGCATGGTGAGCGTGATCAAGCTACCCGTATTCAGAGAAGTAGGGAATGAGGACCCGAATCAGTTCTGGTTTATGGTAAGAGCAGTGTGGGAAGCACACGGGGTTGTGGATGACAACATTAAGAAGGCCACATTGGTGAGCACACTGTAGGATCACGCGCTGACATGGTATATCAGGCACTCGAATGATCACCCAAATGTAGGAATAGTGGAAATCCAGAATGCACTGAACAAAGAGTTTAGCAGGGCCAAAGTCAGAGACACAGTCAATCATTAGGTTTAAAGAGATTGCAATGATTCTAGGTGAAACCCCTTGGGATCTAGATTAGAGGCTGAAAAGTACAATCCACAAAGCTAATATTACGTTAATGAATGTGCAACACCGCGTGTGGTTTGTGACATCTTTGAGACCACACCTGAGGATGGCATTGTCACAGCAGAAGCTTTCAACCTAGGCAAAAGCATTGGAAATGGTGATGAGGTTGTATGAAACCCCAATACAAGATCCTAGGTTGGGATTCCGATAGATCCACGCGAAACTACAAAACCTATGCTTGGAGATGCAGAGTTTGAAGTAGGATAGGGTGCCCCAGCTAGAAGCACGCGAAGAAGTGTGGTGCATAAAATGTAAAGGACAGGGCCGCGATAAGGATCACCGCCTAGTATCTGCGAACTATTTGGCAATAGGGGGACCATTGTCGTTAATACTAGAGGCACAGGCAAGGCCACGTGCAACACTCGTACTTTGGTGTGCAATCTGTCAGGTGGGAGGAAAGCACATGATGGACAACTATCATTTGTTGCAGAAGTATACTCAGACTCCCCAGCAGCTGTTTTGCAATTTTTGTAGATCGGTGGGCCATGATGAGTATACGTGCCACAACTACAAGTTAATGATGGAGCGGACCCTAGCATATAGAATGCAGATAGAAACTTGAGGCCTTGACCCAGCCGAATGGATGGCGCGTTGGGGATTTCAAGGGTGAGGTCGAGGACGAGGAGGAATGGGGCCAGGAAGGGGCCATAGACAGTTAATCTATTACAATTGTGGAGGACCAGGGCACTATGCTTGCGACTATACCAACCTGACGAGACTATCTTGTTCATATTGTGCTCAATTTGATCATGAATCAGTAGATTGTCCTACGCTGATCATGTAAATGCACGAGAAGGGGGTACTATAGCCTACTCCAACCCAAAATATCCAAATGATGAGGTCTGAACTGCACGAAGAAGACCCAAATGTGAATATGGTGCTTAGAAGTGGTGCAACCACAAGGGAAGACAAGGGGAAGTAGCCCGAGGAAGATACATGAGTTCGCAAGGCTCCTACAAAGGAACCTAAGTTTGATTTAGAATGCACAAACGAGATGTTTATGGAAGCTAAGAAGAGCTTCATGGAGGCCTCTACTTCAGGTAGTAAGGATCAACCAGAGCCAAGAATGGATCCTTCTATGCTTACTACCTTTTTAGAGACATGCATGAAACTGCTATGCGACAATATGGCAGTTAAAGGACTACAAGAGCTGATCATTAGGTGCATAGGGTCGGGTGAACTATGCGTACTCCAGAAATTGGGAAAGCATGCATTGCGCACAGGGAGGGAAATGAGATTGATGACGCAAATTGGCAAGTATGAGATGGATCAAGTAATTCTGGACTTAGGTTTAGATGCGAATGTGTTACCAAAGCAGACGTGGGAAAGCATGGGCAGGCCCGCGTTACAGTGGTCTCCTATTCAATTATGGATGGCGAACCAACAAAAGATCTTGCCCATGGGAAGGTTGCAAGGGGTAACAGTGGACATCAAAGGCGCGAGCACGCAGATGGACTTTGAGGTAATAGAGATTGTTGATGATAACAACCCTTACCCTGCATTGCTAGGAATACACTGGGCCACAGATATGAATGGAGTCATGAACATGAAGAAGTGGAAGATGATTTTCGAGAAAAATTCCATACGCGTAGTAGTTCTTCTAGATCCAGTTGAAGGAGCACGCTACACTGAACCTGTGCACGATGATGATAACGATGATGAGCTAGATTGCATTTACCAGATAATGGTGCAAGACCAAAATCAAGTGAACCTGACAGCAGATGGGAGAATCTCATGGGAGCGCGACAATTCTTGTACTTCGAATTCAACTGAAGAAATGGAACACTGGCAGAACTGGTTGCACAAATTAACAATGCAGAATTGCAACATGATGACTAGATCTCTATGGCACATGACCACCTAAGCAAGAGAACTGCCAATATAAGATGGGGTAATAGGATTAGATGACTTCTTAGACAACTTTGAAAGAATGGTACTGGAACAGAAATGACATGGGGTGCTGGAAGGGGAATTGCGCGCGATACCCACATGATGGTGGAATACTCACTAGAAGACTATTGGAAACTGGTGTGGATGTAGAAGATATATGTGCTTACGATTTGGAGGTCTCCAGCGACGAACGTGAGCCAGACAGCCAAGACAAGGCAGTTTTCACGACCATCTGAGTCGATGGGTGTAGATGTGTGTTGTGCAAACACCTCCTAGACTAAGGATCAAAAATCAGAACCTGACGCAGCAGTAGGGCAGGCGATGCACTTCACAAATAGTTTGTGACGGAGCATTCAAAAACCTATGTGGAGTCATGAACAGAGTTCACCAGACAGGACGAACCGAATGGGACCTACGCGTACCAGCGGTTCGATGGGCCTATAGGACTATAAGAAAAAACTGAAGCGCAAAAATTACCCCATCATTGACAAGAAGAGATGAAGACAGGAGGACGGAGAGGAATCCCCAGACCACAGCTCTCGCAATTGGGACAGGACGTGAGAACCTGGGTAAAGTAACTAGGTAGTTACATGAAACCATTCAGCGAGGGAGCTTGAAATTTAGTGAACTCGATGAAGAGTAGGAACGACTGAGGAAGAAAAGTGTGACATTGGAAGAGGAAATCAACAAACTGGAAACTGGAGTCAAACAAGCGGGCCGTGAGAAACTAAGCATGATGGGACCAAGTCTACCTGACCCAACTACTGCATTAGATAGAGTTGTGACCCTGCTATCATGGCTATCATGGCAGGAAAATTGAAGCCTGACATTGGGGGTGTGACCACCTGACTATCCATAGGAAGCACAATATCAGCGCTCCAAGCAGTTGAAAGAAGGCGTGGGACTATAAATGAGTCTACAGGAGAGCTACATGGAAAGGAGGTTCTGCGCAGGGCCAGTATGTCACAAGGATTGTGGTTGCGCATAAAGGGTTGCGTTGCTGCGCGGGTAGGCGGGGAGGTGACCATTGATGTCACTATTCATGATAAGAGGTCTGATTTACGACAGAAAGGAGCAGGCGACACGTCATTAAGACAAGAATTAAGAGCTAGATTTGGGACGATCTGTCACCAAGAAGGTATTAATGACTCATAAGTGGACGAAATGCTCGAATTCAAATTCAAACATAACTAAAAAAACCCTTGGGGTAGCTTCAAGGCAACACTTGGTTGTTTAAGATTTACGCCAGTACAAACCATTGAGCACCAAGCTACCTTGCCACCCATGAGAATGTGATCGAGTGGATCCAGTATAGCAATGATGATAGCTGCAAGAACCAGAGTGAGATTTGCATAGATTACCCCAGAGGTTCCCAATTCCCCATGCACACCGCGACCATAGAAAGACAAGCAAACAATGGGGCCAGTTCGGGTATCTCCACGGAACCCACGATTCAGTAAATTGTTAATGGAAGAGAAGGGCAAAGTTGTCACTGTTGAAACCAAGGAGGAGGAGGAATATTTGCAAGCCCTGATCGTTAAAATTGAAGCACAGGACGATGAGGTGGAAAATGTTTCCCAACTACCTTCAACAATAAATTTACCCCCATACATCGCCCCATGGAAAGGGACGGCTAAGATACTGAAGGACTTGGAGGCCATGAAGAGTGCACTCCAGACCCAGCTTCTTTCAAATGAAATAAGGTTTGACAGTTTGTCGTTGGGACGGGTGCCGAATATAAAGTTTGAAGACTAGGACCTCACGGACAGTGAGAAGTTCCCACAGTTGGCCGCAGAAAAATTATTGTAGCAGAAATGGTTACGCGGTGTGGAGAAGGCTGAGTTACTCCATCTGTGGTGGATACCCCACTACCACCATGTGCCCATCACAATTTTGGTCAGCTACTGTGTCTCATACATGATGGGTATCTTTGGCTGGAGGAGCCGATTCCCATCACAATCGACTTAATTCACTAAATTTATTGGCTGCCCATCAAAGGAAACAATCCCGCATCCATAGCAGGGAAGAGCAGAGACTTGGGCCTCGTAGAAGCTATGAAGGCCAAATATAAGCTGGAGAAGAGGAAGCGGGGGTATGTAATAGCAAGCATCAAGGACCAAGGGGTGTGATTCGACACCCAGCTGCTGGATGGCAAGCTCATGAGGAAATTTCATGTAGACGAGGTGCCAACGTCTGTAATTGCATTGGCAGAGCAGTGTGCAGAGGGGGTCCATTTCAACTAGGCACAGTTTCTCTGCAACGAATTTTTGACAAATTGTAGGGAGGCCCAGCAGTAGGGTAAGACCTTCCACTATGTGTGGTTGCTCTTGTCCATCATGTTGGTTGCAGGGGAGCTGTTGGGGGATAGTCAGTTCCCCACCATTGAGAAGAACATACCTGAAGCCACGAGGTACACCTCGCTTTGGGCGACGAAAGACGCGATGAGGGTTCATGAGATAAAGGTGTTTTGGGTGTTCATGGAAGCACGCATTTGAACATGGATCAACCACAGGCTATGTTTGTCCCCGATAGTATACAACAGTTTACAAAGCGCGGCTGAATTCAAGGCGGATATGCATAATTTGTATATTTAGGAATGAAAGGATCCAGCCCGGACATGGGTAAAGCTTCCATTCATTGCAACGGATGATGAAATCTTCGAGGTAATGGTGGCATGGTCTCTGGAGTGGTGCACTCTAGACCTAGCAGAACTAGAAAAGATTATCACACAACAGCGGAAGAAGGAAGCCAAGATGCACCTCGCAAAGTTGGCAGACAGAAAGTGCCAGGAAGAGGAAGTGACCACGCATGGGAAGGTGGTTGAGGCAACAACAACAACATAGATAGAAGACACCACAACCACGACCACCAAATAGACCAAGGAAGGTTAGGAAATGTCCACGGAGCAGGACATATAGCGGGAGGTGGAGACATGGGAACGTACAGACCTTACAACCACATCAACCCAACTCAAGAGGCCGCGCATCCAAGAGAAACTAACCGCACGCAAAAATAAAAAGACAACAAAGACCTTGGAGCGAGATCTTCTTGACAGTAGTGAACTAGTTCACGATGTCACTAAGGATGCTCTGGAGGAGTTCATGGTGGAGCAAACAATTGTGTTGGGGGCACTCAGAACATAGTTGCAAGAATTATAGGTGCAACCCCCAGGAGTGATGACACCAAACCTTGTGGAAGGTGCATTCGTAGCTGAGCAGATGTTGCACGCCTACACAACGAACACTTTGGTGTTACCAGAAAGCGTCATCCTAGTAGAGGCCGAAGGCGACATGAGGGGTTGGGGGTTGAATTTGGTTGCCCTTCCCATAGAAACCCTATACCAGCTGTAGGGGGGTAATTGCTGAGCTTCGCACCAAGGAGGGCCATGCTCTCCAAATCTTGAGAGAGCAGAAGGAAAATTTAGAACAGCTCAACCTGCAACACGACAACCCGGTCGCACAAAATCAGGGATTAGAACAGGCCATGGAGGAAGCCTGTAGCATCATCCTGGAGTTGGTCGTGCCGGTGGCACTCCCCACCACGGAGAAGATTCACCAATTGGAAGCTAGAGTCCACAAGACCTAGGAGGAGGCCACAAAGGTTCAGTTGGAGTTGAACTTGCAGATCACAGAGTTGAGGCTAAAGGCGTAGCCCTCTACACCCCCAGAAGTCAGAGAGCAGTGCCATCGTGCAATTCAATCAAGGTTGGAAGTAATAGAGCGCGCGGTACAGGACTGCACGAGATTGTTGGATCAATTATTGAATTGAGGCTTCTGTGATCCATATCAATTATAAGAAGAGTTTCGGCGAAAATCACATGAATAAAACGTTTGTCGACGCGTTTCAAACCAACCAGTGTGGTTCATCGTCAGGACAAGTTGAAGAAACAGATCCAGCTTAGCATGTTAAATAGACTAAGTAGAGCCTCCAACATGATGTTAACCATTGGAGGCTCTGCTCAGTCTATTTAACATGCTAAGTTGGATCTATTTCTTCAACTTGTCCTGACGATGAACCACACTGGTTGGCTCGAAACGCGTCAACAAATGTTTTCTTCATGTGATTTTCACTGAAAATCTTCTTATAATTGTTGGATCAGTTCCTTCTTACGCTCACTTCACTACAAGAAGACCCAACAGGATGCCTACGACAATGTCCGGGAGATCGCGTAGATGGTTTCCCTTACTCAGCGATTGGCCAAGATGAGGGAGGCCCAAGCTCCCAAGGTGCAAGTGGACGCCACACGTCAAAAAGAAGTAGTGCTTAAAGAACACATCCAACCTTGGCTCAAGGAAGCATTCATAGTCACAGCCAAGATCAAAGGAAATTTGGCACAAATGCAGGGCGTATACACACTCAAGCAAGGAATTGCACTTAGCAACGAAACAATAGAGATATGCACACAACGGGTACAACGAACAACAGAAGAATGTGATGCAGACGTAAATGAAGTGCAGAGGTTATTGGATGGCCTTCATGTGAATATCACCGCAGCGACCGAGTGACTCGGGACAAGTCACGATGATTGTGTTGCGGGCTTGTTGGGCAGTGTATCCCCCAATAGTGGATTTTTGGGCCTTAAATCTGAATTTTGGGTCAATGTAATGTAAGACCCCGCAAGATGTGGGCGCGGGGCACGAGAGTCTAGGGTAGTCCACCCTAAAATATTGTAATTTAATATAGAATGTGTCAACCTACCCATGGTTCGTGGAACATGCGAATGTATAAATAAAGGAGGCTTTAAGTGTATAAGGCAGTTTTTGGTTAAGTCTTGATCTAAAGTGATATGGATTTTTGAATGCTATATTCACTCTGAGTCTGTAAGTTCGAGTCTTGGGTCGTAGTAGTGGAGAGAAGCTCTACAGTTGTGTGTGCAGAGGCTTAGTAGAGTCCATAGCTATGTGCGCACACCCCTGCAACTAAGAGCACAGGGTGGAGTTGGATTGTACTAGAACAGAAGGTTAATAAAAGATAAGTTGATTCTAGAATATTGTGCATCTGATCTGTGTGTTTATGTTTCAGTTATATCTTTGCATCTCTTTATAGTTTATGATTGTGTGCACTAATTATAAGTGTTAATTGAGTAAATAAGAATATTGGGCCCACAATATTAAGTCAGATCTATAATAGTAACTCAGTAAGGATAAAGGATCTAGACAACGCCTCATGACACACTGTACAGAGCTACACGAAGGCCAGACAGCTGCACAGAGCAACGTGAGCGAGCAGGATCAGATTGCGGCCCTTCCAGACCTCATCAAGACATCCCTGAGGTGTGGAAACCTGGTTCTAGCACCCTCCCATACTACCTCGGGTGAGACATCAGTCCAAACTCCATGAACTGTTGACAAAAGGGCTGGTAGTGCAGGATTTGTTTGGCTAAATCACTTCTAAACCTGGGTCAGGCCCTAATAAGCCAACAATATACCCACGAAAACCCTCAATTTTGTCACATTATGCGGTACTGGCAAGTCCTGGATGGCCCTAACCTTCCCCCCATGCACTCTCATGCCATCCTCCCCAATAATATGCCCCGAATAAAGCATCTATGTCAATCCTAGCTCACACTTGGACAACTTGGCATAGAGCTACTACTCCTGTAAAATGTACAATGCAACCTCCAAGTGTTGTGAATTCTCATCCCAGTTCTGACTATAGATCAGAATATCATCAAAAAATACCAATATGAATCTCCATAACTGCCCATGGAACATATGGTTATGTTGAAGCCCCGAAAATCGGGTCGAAAACAAGGGGGATACCCACCCGGTCCGGACCTTGGTTGGCAGCGCCTTATCCGTTTGGTATAGCGGGTCTGACTGGGGATAATGGGACCAATTTCCCAATCTAAGGGTGTGTGTGTGTGTGTAGAGTTGGATGAAGCTGATCTAAGAGTACTTTAAAGCTAATTTAATTCAACAATTCTTAAACTAACAAATCTATGCTATTGTAATCTAATGAGAAACAACACATCTAATCTAAAACGCTAACCCGGGGTGCATATCTTCTATTAAATGTCGATCTAAAGATATTTCAAAACAATACTGGTAATAAAGATCATTTAGCTTATCATAAGAATAGAAATCAATTAAGATAAACACTTTGCTAAGAAGTTAGGCAACAGTGTGAACAACATAATCAATAATAAGTATTCATATATCAGACATAAATAAATACTCCAACCGACAGAAAGAGCCAAATGGTAACTCATTATTCATGCATAACATATAACAACTGAAAACTGTTAATCAACTTTGTATAGCAGAAATGGCCAGAGATAAAAGTACCAATTTATACGTTTTAAACTTCAGAAAAAACGATTTATCTCTACTTGTTCTTAAACATCTGCTAAGAGTAAAAAGTGCAACATCAGTAAGCAGACATCAAATGCAAACAATTAATAAAATATCGATCCATCCATTGTTCATTCAAAACCTCCTCTGAGGGTGCAGAAGTGCAATGTTCCGAGGACAAGTTTTTGACAATTTCTGGACCCTTCTCTAATGCTGAGAGGTTTAAATATGCTAACTAATTAACTTAATTTACATAAATTTATGGATACGGTTTTTAATGACCGCCTTCTGATAAAGGCAAAACTATTTCTAAAAATTGAATCTAATTCTAAACTATTTCTGTATTTGCTCCTTAGTGCTGCAAGCATGCAACATTCGACTGGGAAGAGTCGGCTGGTCGCCTTCCACTTTAGTTTGAGCTATAAAAATAGAAATAACAAGCGCTGGCACCTCTTTCTGGTAAACTAGAAGATATTTTCGAGAATCTTCCTTTGACTAGGTGTATTCACTACGTGTATACTTGGTAATAACTCAAATTTCTCTCAAACTGATTCTACTTTTGCTATTTCGTTTTCCGGCCTTGCGAATGACTGAATAAGTTAGGGACTTTACTTCTCTGAACAATTTTCTGCATCGAAAACTGCCTCCGTTCTTTGTTCCGGGCTTTTCTGGGCATAAGCTTCAGGGTCTTTTGTAAACATGCTGCTTTTGTGCACCTTTGACTCTGAGCTTTAGATGGCCTATTGACATCAACATCTGTTGAGTGATACTCTGGAATTTATGGTCCTATTGCATGCGGCATCCGTTTCTGAAGGGATCTCTTCTCTGTTCTCTAAGCATTGACGCTTTCCCCTTTTCCTTAGATGTTTCCTGCACATTGCTTCATGTTATTTCCTGTCTTACAGTTTACGAAAAGGAAAAGAGTAATGATAATAAAAATTGACATGAAAGATTTAAGTTCTTATGAATGCATAATTATGACACTCATAGCGAACTGACTCTTCAAAAAACACAAAACTGTCCTTCCTGAATACTTTGGCGTACAATTATTAATTTCTTTTAAGGCGCGCGCTCAATTTTGGTTAACGGACAACTTTCCTTGAATACTGTGTCGAGGAAAATCCGCGATGGGTGATTTTTGCGACTCGCATCGCAGCATCGCGCATCGCGTCGTCAAGATGTGTTATCGCAGAAAATCATGATCGCGAATTTTCGCAAATTGCATTTATCGCAGATCGTAGCATCGTAGATTGCAGCGTCGCATTTAGTTATTCAGTCATTGTGTGCTACTTACCCGATGTTGCGATATGCGACGTCGCATATTGACCGTCGAAGATTTCTTAAGTTTTTTCATTTAAGAGCGCTTCATAATGAATGCGATGCGATGAATTTCGCGTCGCTTCTTCGCAATTTTTTATGCTCATAAGAAAACATTTCATTGTCTTTTCGCGATGCGATAAAGTTTTAAGGAGTCGAATACAAAAATTTTCATAAAATGTTTGTTTGGATTTTTTATTAAGGGTCCCCATTTGCTTGGTGCTATTGCTAATATCAAACAAAGAGGGGGGTTGTTGGTGGCCACAACAATGGCGATTCACTGGGAAGAACCAGTTATCTCTGCTTTTCTATTAAATTTTAACTTCCGAAGCAGAAAAATTTTCATAAGTCTAAATTTTGTTATGGACAGATAGAGTACATTATGCCTTATCCTATCAATGATATTTTGTTTCAACCTTTTTCTATTCTAATTGTTTGCTTCCTCAGGCTTAGTCCTTGTATTTACATCAGCCATTACTTGGTCTTTTAAAGATAAAATAAGGTCTTCTCTGTGTGTTGGCTTTTTAAAATATGCTCATTTGTCGTAGGTAGAGCCTCTACTGCTAGCAGGCGTCCATAGCCTCGACAAGGTTACCTGTTACCCAACAATGATCCTTTATCCTTCTTAAGGCTATTTACAACCTTTCAAAGAAAAACCCATTTTGACACTTTTTCCTTTTTTATTCTCTAAAGAACAATGTCTTGGTTTGGTGGCCAAATTGTGACACAGTCATTCACTTGATTTACACTTTTGCTGAACAAGCTAGCTCGTGATGAGACCCCTTGTCTTTTGATTGCAACAATCTTGAGTCGTTGCTCTATTTTGGTGGACAGTATTGGCAAAGTCAGCAAGTTATAATATTTGTGATCATTATAAGCTAGCTCGTGATGAGACCTCTTATTCTTTGAGATATAGTGTTTTCTCGGATTGTTCCTCTGAATGCTGCGATTTTCTTTAGCAGGGAGGAAACCATTGTTTTTCCTTAAGAAAGCTCTGGATGACAATAATAGAGTTTGAAAACAACAGTTTTACAGAGAATATTTATTTTATTATTGATACCTTTCATTGTTCTGACATAAAACAAATCTTGCCAAAGGTTGCTTTCATCAAAATTTTTTGAAGTTGAAACCAGTATCATATCTAGGTTAAAGTTAACTCTATCCGTCAATAATAAAGATCAGGTTTTTTGAAAAGTTTTACTATTTGTACAAGCGAAAAATCAAAATCTGATAGAGAATTGGTTTCTTTCTTCGTGAACCCCTGTAGTAACCATCTACAACTGGTTTTATTTATAAGAAAGAAAAAACAAAAACTGTCCTACAAAAAAAAAATTAGAAGAGTAACCTTCTATGGAAAATATATTTTAAGGATCTGTCCATTAACAGGCAAAGAATCCTTTCTACCTGCTAAATCCTGCAACACAAATGTTGATGGGCCTATGACTTCTACAATATGAAAAGGACCAAGCCACATTTTCTGGAATTTTGTATGTTTGCCCTTTTCTTCATGAGCCTTATCCCATTTCAAAACTAGATCTCCCATCTGAAAAAAATTTCTGGTCATTATGCTTGAATCAAAAGAGGATTTTATTAGCGCTTGGTGATGAGCATGGGTTTTCTTATCTTGTTCTCGTTGTTCTTCTAATTTAATTATTTCCATTTGTCTTAATTGTAAGGAGGAAGTAGATACTTCATTGATGTATTGTACTAAAGACAAGGAGGGGATCATTAAGTGATTTGGAAGAACCACTTCCTTCCCATAAACTAAATTAAAGGGAGAAGTGCCGATTGAAGCTTTCTTCGTTATTCTATCTGCCCATAAAGCATTTACCAAAGTTTTGTGCCAATTCTTTTTGTTCTGGTCAACTGTTCTTTTAATAATCCTTATTAGGTTTTTATTTGTTGACTCAGCTAATCCATTTCCTTGCGGATAGTAGTTGGCCGAATATTTTAGTTTGAACCCTCTTTTAAGTGCAAACTCAATCATTGCATTCCCAGAAAAGTATGAGGCATTATCAAACATCAAAGCCGTTGGCAATATAGACCTAGTGATTATAAATTGATCTATGAATTCAATGATGTTTTCAGAATTAGCTGTCTTGAGAGGAATTGCTTCTACCCATTTAGTAAAATAATTTGTTGTTGTGAGGATGTATCTATGCTACTTAGAAGAGTGAGGAACGACCTCACCTATTATGTCCAAGCCCCACTGACTGAACGGTTGCTCGATGTTTACCGGCTGTAGTGGCATGGATGGCTTCTTTTGTCTCCCTGCAGTAGTTTGGCTGACTTGGCATTTCCTCACGTAACTGTGTGAGTCTTTGAATAGTGTGGGCCAATAATAACCTGCACGTAAGATCTTATGTGCAGTAGCATCTCCAGCATAGTGTCTACCTGCGGATCCATCGTGGAGTTCCTGCAAAACCTTTTCGGCTTCAGTTTTCTCAAGACACCTAAGAAGCACAGAATCATAATTCCTTTTAAAGAGAACATCATTTATGAGCTTATATTGTTTAGCTTTCAATCTCAAAGCTCTTTTCTTGGTGTGATCTAGGTGTGCTAGAGCATACCCGTTCTTAAGATAATAAATGGTGTCTGCATATAATGATTCTGTATCGTTTAGGCTTACCTCATACGTTTGTACCTCTTCAGATGAATTTTCAGGAATTTGCGATGCTCCAGCCAACACTTTGCAGAAGCCTTGACCTCTCACAATGCTTGCTGGTTTGATCTCAAGGTCGTATTCTTGTAAAGCAGTAATCCAATTTTCTCTTTTTTCACCCACATCTTTCTGTATTAGAATATTTCTTACCGCTGGAAACGGTACTATGACCTTGGTATGGGTTTTAAGTAAGAAAGGTTTGAAGTATTTGACCGCTTTGAAAACAACATATGCCTGTTTCTCCACGTCTGAATAGTTAAGTTCAACACCTTGTAGATTCGAGCTAAAAAATGTGATTGGAGCTTCCGCTTTCTCTTGATTTGCTTGAGTTAGAATCGCGGCATATGATTTCTTTGAGGCGAATGTGTATAAGATAAAAGATTCTGAAAAATTTGGGGTCGCTAAAGATGGAGCATTAATTATAGCTTGTTTGATCAGGTTGAATGCTTCATGCTCATCTTGACCCCATTTGAAATTTGAATTCTTTTTTATCATGGTTTGCAAAGGAGAAACAATTCGTGAAAAATCTGGGACAAATCTTTTCACAAAATTGATTTGACCAAGAAAAGATTGCATGGCCTTTTTATTATGAGGTAGGGATATTTCAAAAATTTATTTGATTCTATCAGGCTCAATGTGAATACCAGATTTGGATACTACGAATCCTAGAAGTTTTCCTTCACTTAATGCAAAAAAAGATTTCTTTGGGTTAAGTGAAATCCCGTACCTTAAACATCATTGAAAGATTTGTTTCAAGTCTTTGAGATGGGCGCTTTGCTTCTTAGAGTACACTGTTATATCATCCAAATAAATTACTACAGATTTATTGACCAAACCCTTGAATGCGGTGTCCATGGCTCTCTGAAATGTAGCGCCGGCATTGATAAAACCAAATGGCATCTTCCGATATGCGTATGTGCCCCATTTAGTTCGGAATGTGGTTTTTAACTAATCATCGGGATGTACCAGCACTTGATTGTATCCTGAAAATCCATCCAAAAAAGACATTAGTTCTGAGCCTGCTACTGCCTGTAATATCTGCTCCATAGGAGGGAGGGGAAAATTGTCTTTTTGACAGGCTTTGTTGAGATTCCGAAAATCGATGCAGATTCTAATATCTCCGCTTTTCTTTCTAACGGGTACCATATTGGAGACCCATTTGGAATGTCTAACAGGGAAAATTATTCTGGCTTTTAATAACTTATTCAGATCAGATTTTATTTGGTTTTCTAAATTGGGGTGGATTTTTCTGAGTTTCTGTTGGATAGGTTTTTCATTGTCAATCATTGGGATAGTATGTTGAATAATAGAAGTGTCGTATGTCTTCAGCTCATCGTAATTCCAAGAAAAAACATTTTTGTATTGTCTCAAAAGACGAATATATGCTAGTTTTTCTTCAAGGGCTAGGCCGTGGCCTAGATTAACGTTTTGTGGTTTATCATCGGTTCCCAAGTTTACTAATTCATAGTTCAGAGTTGAACTGTAGAGCTTGGAATTAGTAGACATTTTAAACTGACTTTTCAAATCGTATAAGTCTTCCAACTTAACCACCGATTTAGGTATAGCATTATCAGTGCTATTTTGTTGTATTTGTCAATCGTGATGGTCTTCGTTAATTATTTGATTGGAGTAGGATCCTTCAGAAGTGAGGAAATTTACAATATCAGGATCGTCATTGAATACTCTCCAGTTTGTAATGTTGTCAGGGATGGACAGTCTAAAGATTAATTCTATTGAGAATCTATCTGGACTAAAATCTTCGGAGGGAATGAGTCTAGAGGCTACGTTAGCTAAAAGGTCCGCGCTCGCGTTTTGGAGTCTTGGGATTGACGAAATATTGAATGCTATGAAATTCTCAGTCAGATCTTGTACTAAAGATTGATAGTGTTTCAAATGACTTGATAGGCAATGTATGGTGTTACGTACCTGTTTGACGACAATCTCAGAGTCTATGAAGACTTAAAGATACTTAACGTTCAACTCGATCGCTTTGTATAGGCCTTGCACCAAGGCCTCATATTCCGCTGTATTGTTTGTGCAATAGAATTCCAGTCTGCACATAAGCATGGTCTTATCTCCTTCTGGACTAATCAGAACGCATCCTGCTCCTGCTCCTTCGTTGGATTTAGAGCCATCAAAATATAATTTCCAAAACAAAGATGTATTTATAGGTATCTCTACTAAATTAACACACTTTGAATTATCAGTTTGGGAAAAATTTTCGACTTGGGACAAAACTGAATTTTCTAAGTAAGGTGATGTATGAGCATTGAAATTGCCGAGGAAAGAATCTACCAAGTAATTGCCTATGGTGCTGCTGTTATATGCTATTGCTTCATTTTCCCCCTCCAGTTCCGTTACTATGTACTTCTGGTGTAACTCTCGTTCAACCTTTATTTGATTCGTTTTACCATTATAGGGTAACCACATGTGCGACCAGTCGGTTGAGAAGTATCCATGGAGTTTTTGAGACCAATCCCTGCTAAGAATTAAGCCATAGAATTTTGGGATATCAGCTACTAGAATGTCAATAACCTGACATACCTTTGGGTTAGACAACATTCTTATGGTGACTTGATTAAGTTCACCAATCACTTCGACTTGAGATCGATCAAGCTGAACTATACGCACTACGGATTTTTGTGGTTGAACATTCAACTTGGCACATATTGATCTGGGTAAAATATTTGTTGAAGCCCTAGAATCTACCAAACAATTGTGCACATTTTTATTGAAAATTTCATAAGTGAGAAGAAAAGGGGGAGTGTGAGATCTTGATCTTCCTCCAATCAAGGCGATGTCATTTGGATCAATCTTATTGGTCGTGTTGGTTGGAGGTCTTCCCATGTTGTGGGAAGCTACAGTTGTAGGCAAAGATGTAGTAGGCACGGCATGTAATTCTTTCATCATTATCTTCTGTTGAGGTTTCAATTTGCTCAATTCATAAAGAGTGATATTAGCCCTAGTATTTTTCATGTCATCAATAATATTGTAGTCCATTTCATCCGACACTATTAGTGTTCTTGATGGAGGTGTTTGATTTGGTTGGACTGGGCTAGATTGAGTCGCTTTAGCGGTCGTTTTCTTTGTTGCGAATTTTTCTTTTGATGCAGGGCTTGCGCCCTTCTACTTAGGGGTAGTTTGGGGAGGATCAAGTTGATTTTTTCTTCATGTCCTAACCGGAAATGCTTCTTGATCTTCTTCTTGTGGGAGGATGAAATCCCACATTCCTTGTAGTTCCACAACTTCTTCATCATCGGTCTGCCCTTCAGTGGTACTTTCTTCTTCTTCCTCTTCTTCGGATTCGACATTTGAGATAGCATTGGGTGGTTTTGCATCCATTGAAGGGCCTCTTTTAAAAGCTCTGTAGGGCTTTCTTGAAGAAGTTTCTGCCACCTGTTTTTTTATGTCAATCATCTCATTGGACATGGTCTTTAATACTTTCTGCAACCCTTCCAAATCGAAAGGATCTTTCGTCTGTTTCTTCTTGGGGTCTTCCTTGAAGGTGACCTTCTTAGATTTGCATTCTTCTATCGCAGATCTCTTTTCCAGGGCTATTACGCGTTTCTCTACTGCTATCGCCTGTGTCAGGTTTTCAACTAAAGTTGTTTTATTCGCCCTATCAACGAAGACTGCTAAGTTTGACGGTAAGGCACTAATATACCATTCACATCATACTTCTTCGCAAGGCTGGGAAGCAGTGGAAATTTTGTTGAGGATCTTATTGAACCGTAAATTGAAATCTTTGATGGGTTCTCTAGCCTCGGCTTTAAGATTGGATAAGTCACTGATTAATGTTACCGTTGATCTTTCATCACCAAACTTAGTGAGGAATTGTTTTTGAAAGATGTCCCAACTTGTGACAGACCCAGAGGGTAATGAAAAGTACCATGACCCGACCATTCCTTGCATTGTATAGGGAAAAAGCCGGACAACAGCGTCCTCGTTGGTAATTCCGTTGAGATTGACAAAAAGCATGAAATTGTTAATGTGCTCTTCAGCTAGCATGCCTTCTTTTGGATTGAATTTGGGTAGCCATTTCTCAGGATGGGCCGGTATTTGGCTCAGGGGTGGAGGCATTAAAACTGCTCTAGGGTTGTTCCATGGAGACTGGGCCATTTTTGAGCTGCTAGTAATTGCAAGTGCAGAGGGTGATCCCTGAGGATGGGAAGATGAAGATGTTATGATCTTAGATGATTGAAGAAGAGGGGTTGTGGAAAGTGGATGAGTGGTTTGGAATGAAGATGTGGGTGGCTAACTTCGCGGTGAGGGGGTTGAGATGGATGATGTAGATGAAAGAGTCTCACTGTCAGACTGTAGTGATGTTTTCCTTTCTCGTTTCCTGGTGGGAAGAGGGAATTCAGTTGGTTGGATGTCAATTTTTTCGCTCTTTAACCTGGTCAGGGGATGAGCAGGATTGTACTGCGAAGTCACGCTGCTTTGAGATTTATCAGACCCCAGTGTAAAAATAGAAAATCCCTGGAGTTTGGGAATCAAAGTCTGAAATTTAGGGGGTTCAATGATAGATTGGTCTGAAATATTAGGGTATGTAGCTGCGGTTAATACTCGACCGACTCTTGACTCTGGATTTAAATGTACTGGGATGTCAGGGGAGTTGATGAGGGTGATTTTCTCTCAGAATGGTATTTAGATTTTGATTTAGGTGCCATTCATAGTTCAGGCCCTCCTTCTAGTGCCAAATATGTTGAAGCCCCGAAATCGGGTTGAAAACAAGGGGGATACCCACCTGGTCCGGACCTTGGTTGGCAGCTCCTTATCCGTTTGGTATAGCGGGTCTGACTGGGGATAATGGGACCAATTTCCCGATCTGAGGGTGTGTGTGTGTAGAGTTTGAACAATGTTGATCTAAGAGTAATTTAAAGCTAATTTAATTTAGATTCTTAAACTAACTCTATGCTATTGTAATCTAATGAGAAACAACACATTTAATCTACGCTAACCCGGGATGTATATCTTCTATTATGCGATCTAAAAAGATTTCAAACAATAACTGGTAATAAAGATCATTCAGCTATCATAAGAATACAAATCATTTAAGATAAACCACTTTGCATAAGAAGTTAGGCAAAGCAGTTGTGAACATCATATCGCATAATAAGCTATTCATATTTCATACATAAATAAATGACTCCACCGTACAAAACTGCCAAGTGGTAACCCATACATTCATGCAATAACATATAAACAACTGATAACTATATATCACTTAAAGAATATAAGCAGTAATGGTAAAGGGATAAAAGTACCATTTATGACTGATCCTACTCACAAACTTCAAGCAAAAACTATCTATCTCTACTTGTTCTAACATCTACTAAGAGTACAAAAGTGCAACATCAGTAGCAGACATCAAAATGCAAATAAAAATAAATCTCGATCCATCCATTCAGCAAAACCTCCTCTGAGGGTGCAGAAGTGCATGTTCTGAGGACAAGTTTTTGAAAAATCTCTGGACCCTTCTCTAAATGTATGAGAAGGGTTTAAATACTGCTAACTAATTAACTTAATTACATAAATTTAGGATACGGTTTTTTAAATGACCGCCCTTCTGATAAAGCAAAACTATTTCTAAAAATTGAATCTAATTCTAAACTATTTTTGTACTTGCTCCTTAGTGCTGCAAGCACGCAACATTCGCCTGGGAAGAGTCGGCTAGTCGCATTCCGCTTTCGTTTTAGCTATGAAAATAGAAATAAGAAGCGCTCACACCTCTTTTTGGTAAACTAGAAGATATTTTCGAGAGTCTTCCTCACGTTGGGTGTATTCACTGTGTGTATTCTTGGTAATAACCCAAGTTTCCCTTAAACTGATTCTGCTTTTGCTATTTTGGTTTCCGGCCTTGCGGATGATTGAAGAAGTTAGAGACTTAACTCTCTGAATAATTTTCTGCATCGAAAACTGCCTCCGTTCTTCATTCCAGGCTTTTCTGGTGTGTAAGCTTCAGGGTTTTTCTTTGTAAACATACTTCTTTTGTGCGTCTTTGACTCTGAGCTTTAGGTGGCCAATTGACATCAACATCTGTTGAGTGATACTCTGGAGTCTGTGATCCTGTCGCATGCGATATCCGTTTCTGAAGGGATTTCTCCTCTGTTCTCCGAGCTTTGACGCTTTCCCCTTTTCCTTAGATGTTTCCTGCACATTGCTTCATGTTATTTCCTGTCTTACAATTTATGCAAAGGAAAAGAGTAATCGTAATAAAGATTGACATGAAAGCTTTAAATTATTATGAATGCATAATCACGACATTTGTAGCGAACTGACTCTTCGAAAAACACGAGACTGTCCTTCATGAATACTTTTGGTGTACAATCATTAATTTCTTTTAAGGCGCGCACCCAATTTTGGTTAACAAACAGTTTTCCATTGAATACTGTGCTGAGGAAAATTTGCGATGGGTGGTTTCTGCGACTCGCATCGCAACATCGTGGATCGCATCTTCGAGATGTGTTATCGCAGAAAATTATGATCGCGAATTATCGCAGATCGCATTCATCGCAGCATCGTAGATCGCAGCATCGCAGATTTAGTCGTTAAGTCATTGTGTGCTACTTATGCGATGTTGCGATACGCGACGTCGCATATCGGCCGTCGGAGACTTCTTTAAGTTTTTTCATTTGAGAGCGTTTCATAATGAATGTGATGTGATGAATTTCGCGTCACTTTTTCGTAGTCTACTGAGCTCATAAGAAAAACATTTCATTCTTTTGTTGCGATAAAGTTTTAAGGAGTTAAATACAAAAATTTTATCAAACGTTTATTTGGATTTTTTATTAAGGGTCCCCATTTGCTTGGTGTTATTGCTAATATCAAACAAAGATGGGGTTTGTTGGTGGCACAACAGCTTCTCAGGACCTCAAACAACTACTCAAAAAGTTGCGTACAATTTGCTACTGCACTATCCATCGCCACTATTATTTTATGACAGGGGTCGCTCGCTAGTCCTTGAATTTTGGTGGAGTTGAAGGCTAGGCCTTCAACAACAACTCTATGATCTATAGGTTCAACTCCAACTGAACCTTCACCATCTTAGTGCGAGTGTCACAGACCCTTGTGCCTAGCTAGTAGATGCACACCTCGACTGGCTCCTCCTCAGGAATGGCCAACTCTGGGACCATTTGGCAAGCATCCTCGATGACCTGCATATTTCACTTGCTTTGATTGGCCATCTTAACTTCAACAATGATGGCAGAATCTTGTTGTCGTGTCATCTTCTCGTTGTTGATCCATTGTTCATTGATTACCTCGAGGGTGCGGTGCTCATGGGCCCTCGGCTCTATAATCACTCCATCCCACAAGAGGTGGAGTGCTTCAAGTGGGAGCACTGCCAGATTCAACCCTACTCCCTTTAGGGCATTGACAGTAGGCGTGTTAGCCTCATTCGTTACAGTCAATGCTCCATTAGGCAGCACAATCACGTTGGAGGCCTTTGTGTGCAACATCTTGGCAGCCTCTGAAGTGCCAATAGCCAGGCTGGTAGACACCATGCCAGCCTATGATGCGTAGGTCTGCAACTCTTGTATATCTGTCTAGATGGCCCCCAATATTATCTGTTGCCACTACTCAAACTATTGCAGAGCCTCTGCTGTGAAATCCCTCACTGTGTCACCGATATCATGCAAATCTCCCTCTGTTAGTGTGATGGGGTCCAGTGATGTCTTGGTAGCCTTTGATTTCTTCCTGGACCCTCCTCTCTCCAACTCCCTTGGGCGCTTGATGTGGGTAGACGTCTCTTGTGGGTCTAAGTTGTGATACTCACCTGCCTCCTACTCGATCTCAAGTGAAGGTGACTTCACGCATTTGTCAAAGCCTCACTCTGTCCCACCTATCTATTGTGCAGCCTGTTGTGCAGCCTCGTGCTCTGCCCAAGCCTTATCAGCGACCTCCTTTTTCCTCTTTTCGGCTAGATGTGTCATCTTAAGCATGGCCTCCTCCTTCCTTCTCTGCATGACGGACTTACTCCCTCCCACCGTCAAGTCTGTTATAGCGCGCTACTCTGTTGGCCATTGATCGAGTACCACGTCAATGCCGTCATCCGTTGCTAAATAAGGCAAGTCATACCATTTTTTTGCATGTTCCTTTCGTGCCTTGACAGATACATGATTGAAATTGACTTTAAATTTTGTGTAGCCTTGCAAGTTGGTATACACTGTAGGCAACAATAGTGGTTTATGATTGATGGCCATGCGGATGTTCATCTCCATCAAGATCTAGAAGATCTTGTTGTCCTTGACTCATTGTGTGTCCTTGGTCACCCATAGCGAAGCATACTTCGCTGCTTCTGGGAGTTCTAGTGCGATCGAAGGGAATTGGCTTTCCTCTCACAACTCCCACCCTACCAGCACAATTGACAGCAAGAGCCACGCGCACTGGAATGCCTTGCTGAGCTCTTATGTTTCACGATAGTTTGACCAATTGAATTGGACTCCTTCAGCGCATTGAACTACTAGCAAGACAACAAGCACCAGTACCTCATCGATGTGACACTTCCTCATTACTTTTCCTGCTAAGATCTGTGTGGCTACCTTCACAGCAGGGTCACAGATGTTGGATATAGCATATCCATGCAGCTTTTTCACCAGTTTAAACTTTTCCTTCATAGACTCCATGAGAGCCCGTTCACAACCTTTCCCTCCAAATATCATGGCTGGATTCTCTCCTGTGTAAGGCAATCACGTTATCTGGTGAATCAATCTATCCCTGATGGGTATTAGCTCCTCTAGCCAGAGACACCCATCATGCACCAAGAATGACAGTTACTTGATGATTAATACAGTAATTGGGGTGTGGTTGTAGTGTGGCACCCAAAGCAGGTTGAGACTAAGCCACCTCTGCAGCTCTAATGTGGTCATTCCAGTGTTTGTATCAATGATGTGGTGCATCAACTACTTGGTTGCCAGGTGTGGGAACTTCTCGTGGTTGACCATGTCCTAGTCTTCAAGTTTCAGCAGCGGCACCTGTGCCAAGCACAATCCCTCAAAAACAATCTCATCCAACATCACAAGGATTTGCAAGGGGGTATCTCTTTCATCGATGTGTTTCGGCACCTTGATCTTGTCTTTGCTCGGAGGGACATACTCAAACAACCGAGTAATAGCATTCACACCTTGGGCTTCAACCTCCTCTACATCGACTCCCACATCCTTATCATCCATTAGGATGTCTTCAATGTCTTCCTCCTTCGGCTCCAAATTTTTATGGCCTTTCCTTTCTCCTGTGTGGTGGGCTTTGGTGGGTTTCTCCTTGACGAAGCGTGCACTGGTATGGCAAGCTTCTTGCCCTTTTTATCCTTCATGGTCTCCTTGGTTGGGGTTGGCTTCGGTCTCAGAGTCCTCGGCGATTTAGGGAATTCTTCTAATACTTTGACCACTACTAGAGTAGCTTTCTTTGCCTCCATCTCAAATTCTGGCACCGGCTCCTCTACTTCAGTATCTATAGCTTCTGTGGGTGCCAACATGATTTTATGCAAGAACTCCTATCTCTCCTTCAGCAATGTGTCAAATACTTTACTGGCTATCAGAAGTTCGTAGTGCTCATAATTCATGTGCGCCTGAGAGCTCAACAAATAAATGCTCAAAATGCCAAGTGTTTTTTGTTAGGTAGCCACATGCAATTTATAGGGCATTTTGAATTCAAATCCGATCGTTCCCCCCAAATTCATTCCAATTTCCGGATTGGTGGCATATTTTCAAGGATCTGAGCCATACATTTTGTCTTAAATGCCAGTCGCCCAATCCATTTGGATGCATTTCTACCGTCAAATCATGAATAGTGACTTTAATGGTCACTTTTCAGCTGACATGCGTGATTTCTCCATGTGTAGCTCAACTCCCTTCGTGTTGTCGTGAACACTGTGGCACTTCCTTGCTTCGCACAATCCTCCAATCGTGCAGCTCCCCAACCCGAGCAATGTAGTTTATAGTCCCGTGCCTCCTTTCAGCTGCATAGAGTGCTAAGACTGTGCTACCTTCATCTAGTCACATGGCTGGACCATCGGTGTATGGCTTCAATTGAATGTCATTCACCTTTCCTGGGAAGGGATCTCCATTTAATTTGATCATCTATACTTCTCCTTCGTCGGTAATCTCCTTAATGACATAGAGCGCTAACTAGTGCATTTTGAATTTCCCTGGAAATTTATGAAACTTACTATCATATAAAAAAACCAAGTCATTTACCTTAAACGTGCACAGCTTAATGTGTCGATCATGCCATTATTTTATGTGCTTCTTTTGGACTTGTTAGTGAAATCCAACCAGAAATCTCTCTTCCTCAAGCTCATCTAGCTGTGTAAGCCTTTCCTCCAAGGCTCAGCAATCTATCATACCTATGAGCACTGGTATGCGCAAACTAGGCACAATATATTCCATAGGCATTACTACTTCAATGCCATATACCAGCCTAAAGGGAGTTTGTCCAGTCAACTTCTTGCATGTCATTCGATAAGCCCATAGTACTGTAGGTATGCGTAGGTCCCAATCACTTCGATGAGAATTGCAAAACTTGGTTAACACATTCTCCAACAATTTATTGAAGGCTTCCACCATCCCATTAGCATGCAAGTGATAATGCGTGCTCTTCTAGTGATATACCTGAAATTCCTCTATTAGCCATTGATCATCTCATTTAGAAAGTGCGTACAATGATCACTCATCAAAATCTATCTCGTCACTACATTCTCAAAGATGAGCTTTGCGGTAGTCGCACCTGTGCAATCCTTCACAAGTTGTGCCTCCACCCACGAGTCAAATACTCCATTGTGGCGATAATGTACCTTGCTCCATTTTTCCTCGGGGCTCAATGGGTCCCACAAAATATATCACCCATTTCTCAAAGGGTTGCAATGTCATTTGTGGATTCAAAGGCATCTCATCCCTCCGCAATGGCTTGCCAGTTTTTTGACACACATCACATGCTTTGCAATATGCTTTTGAGTCATGATGGAGGGTTGGCCACCACAACCCTGCGCATAGAATATTCTTCACGGTCGTTCTTCCTGTGTAATGTCCTCCTGCAATGCCCCCATGAGCATCCATGAGGATGCTTCTCCTCTCAAACTTGGGTAAATATCGTCGCAATATATCATCAAACCCCATTTTTTTATATGCCCAGCAATGACAGAAAAATATTTCACCACTAACTCCTTCTACTGGATGGTGTATCTTTCTAGGGTAGTTCCCATCGTTAGGAAGTGTATGATATCCTCAAAATAACCATCCACAATGTGCACTGCAAAAATATGTGCATCAGGCATCCCTTCCTCCAAATTAGTGGGCTCTTCCCTTGTTTCGATGCATGATAGATGGTCTAGTCCCACATTCAGTCGTCAAGGCTTCACAATAAATTCAAAATCATATGACTAGAAGAATAACAACCACCTGCAGATTCTCCCCCCAACATAGGCTTATTGACCATGTACTTCACGCAGAATGATCTATGTACATCTTAAAATGGCATCCCAGCAAGTAGTGTCTAAACTTCTGGAGAGCATATACTATGGCTAACCCTTCATGCTCAGTGGTGGAATAGTTCTTTTCTGCGTTAGATAACCTTCTACTTACGAAAACTATAGGATGGTCCAAGTCTTCTCCACCAACCTGTGTTAATATTGCTCCCAGCACTATACATGATGCGTCGACATGTACATGAAACTTCTTTTTCCAATCTAGGAAGACTAAAATCAACATGATGACCATCTTTTCTTTCAATAAATCCAAGCTTTTCTTACAATCCTCATTCTAGCATAATGTGAAATCATTCTTCAACAACTTCTCCATAGGCGTAGTGATCTGGGCATAACCTTTGATAAACTTTCTATAATATCCTGTATGTTTTAGGGTAGCATGTAGCTATTTCACACTCCTTGGTGCCTCCAAGTTCAGTATCACCGTGATCTTTGTGGGGTATACCATTAGTCCCTGTCTACAAACTACATGACCCAGTAGGGTCCCAAAAGGAACACAAAACTGACACTTCTTTAGATTGAGCGCGATTTGGTATCTTCAATAGGTATCCAGCATCAGGGGCAGGCTTGCTACATGGCGCTTTACCAGCCCAAACACAATCCAATCATCAAATTATACTTCCAGGAACTTATGAATAAACTTCTTGAACGCAGAAATGACTACATGTGAGAAAATCGCAGGCACATTCTTCAATCCAAATGGCATTACAATGTACTAGAAACAACCCCACTCAGTCGTGAAGGTTGTCTTGCTCCTATCTTCTGGCACGATTTTGATCTGGTGGTACCTCGAGAACCCATCAGTGAAGGGATATGCTTCTTGGCCACCTACATTGTCCAACACTTCATCAGTGAATGGAGTAAGGAAAGGATCATGTATGCAAGCGTCATTTAGCTTTCTAAGATCCATGCATATCCTTATTTCATCCTTCTGCTTCTTCTCCTATACCACCACTGGGCTTACCCAGTCAGATTCTTCCACAGGGTTAATGATGCCTTCCACGAGTATCTTGTCTAGCTCTAGGTGGACCTTCTCCTTATATTTTGGATTGAGATGGTAAGGTCTTTTCTTAACTAGTTTCACATCAAGTTTCAACGTGATCTTCATAACACCTAGGTCCCTGATTATCCCTTTTTTATTTGTAAACTTGGTAGCGAATAAATCTTGGTATTCGTGGAGAAATTCAGTGACCTTGTCCACCATCACATCATGTGAGTAATCTCCAACCTTTATGAATTTGGGCTCTACCTCCGTACCAATGTTTACCTGTTTTGTTTTCAATGGTGCAGTTATATCAGGATTCTCAACCTGCGACCCTTCAACCTCACGGTGACCTTCTGTTTTAGGGATGTTAATTTTTCACGGATCCTCGTCCTCTTCTTCAGCAATTACATTATATAATTCTAGCGCCTTACTCAGTTGAGTAGCCCACTCAGGCTAAATCACTTCTAAATAATTCTACAATATCCTAAAGATTGTTGCTTTCACCTCTTGTAGAGCCTCACCAATACAATCAAACCCATCTTCAAAACTGGATGTCATTATGAATCCTTAGTGCAAAATACCCCATTCACCTATACCATGGCAAAGCTCTATTTCTACATACCAGTTCATTGGGATGACATCCAGGGTGTGATAGAACAAGTGCACCCATTTAGGTTGGGGCTTCTCTCCATAAGGCTAGGCCCATTTGGCCAAGTGTGCGTGCGGGTCATCCTGCCCATCATACTTGTCTATCATTCACACCTTTGGCTTCCCAAGGCATGTTCTCATTATCCTCCTAAATTCATTCCAATCATTAAAGCTTCCCTTGTGAGTACCCCACCATCTTGCGTGTGTAGCGCATAGTTCCCAGTCCAACGCTTGGAAGCATTGCTTTTCTGGTACCTCCCTCTCAAATGAATCCAGAAATATATCTACATCATTCAGGCCATCATAAGTAGACAAATTTCTTACCTTTGACAACACACAGTGCAACGACCAGGTCATCATGTTACAACTTAGCGTGGTTACTTTGTGTAACCGACTCTGCCAACTCTCTAATTCTTCATTAGAGTCTGAGGTACAAGAACTATTGCAATCCCTGATGAGCCCCAGAAATGGGTAGTTATATGGGCTCATTTTGCCTCCTAACTTAGCTTAATCCACCATTATCATTGGCTTATTGCATTTTTTTTATTATATTTATGCTAATATAGTGAGTTGGATTAGTCATTATGTCATGAAGTCTAAATGTGTGCTTTATGCAGATTTTTGGTCAATTTTGAGACAAATTCAAAGGTTTAATGAGCATTTGGAAGCCAATATTTGAGGAAGACAAGGGAGAGGATTTATAAGAGGGTGTCCCCCTCATTTATTACTCCCTACTTCGAATCCTCCTTCAGAAAGCTCAGAGCACAAGCAGCCACATCAATGCATCAAAAAGGCAGTCGAGCAAGTGAAGAATAATTGTTGTTTATCTCAAGTCTTGGGAGCCAAGCCTCCTTGATTTTAGGGGAGCTATTGGGAGCTCTAGTTGTATAAATAGAGAGGCCTAGAACCTCATTAGGTTGTTGGACGTTAGTCGAATTTTCACACTTTTGTTGCAGCCTTTGCTCAGCTCATTTCAAGCTTACTTTTGTGGACAGATTCATGTAATGTGACTATTATTTTGATAATGAAGATGAAATATTTTCTGAGCCAGCACTAAGTTACCTCAGAGGGCTGAAAATATTGGGTTAGGGCCCAACCCAAGCTACCCAACACCTCTTGTTTTGTATTTATATGTTTTGTTGCAGTTTATGAATTGGTTGTAGTTAGATAGATTTCTTTCTTGGCTAGAATAGGTTGCTTTTGGTGCTTTAGATAGCTATTTCCATTTCAGTTTGTTGAAGTATGTTAAATAGTGTTAGGAAAAAGATACAAAAAGGCCATCAACAGAGCTTTGACCTCCTTTCCTCCCTTTGGGACCCTGAGCTGAGGTCAAGACCCTCTTGCTGCCAAAAAAACACAATTTTGTCTTCTCCATGCAATTTCTAGTGTGACAGTTTGATTTAGAGGCTATGCTTTGCTTTAGATCCATTTTTCCATACTCATTTCTATTTCTGCAATAACTCTCTTTCCATGCTTTCCTTTCCATATAGCATTGTTCAACATTTTACTTTGCTAGATCAGAATTTAGGTTAACATAAGATATAGTTTTGTTTTTGCTGTAGCTAGTTTCTTTGCTTGCTCAGTTTTAGAGTTTGATTTGCAGCTCTCTTGCAGTACACCTCTACTCATAATAAGTCAATAAATCAGCCATCACCAACTCTCTTTGCTACATGTTCCACGCGTCATTCACACCCCCTCATAAATCTGCCCTAATTTTCTGCACTTTTCTCACAAACTTTCCTCTCGTCCCTTGAACAAGTCCAACCATCACTCCCTTCCCTAGTCCTCATTGATGAACCTCAAACACCTTAAAACATCCTTCTAGCCTTCAACTACCCTTTCCAACCATTTTCCCACCTTTAAAACCTCTAAAACAGCCCTCAACATCCTCCTGTAGATCCTCCTGTATATCCCCTACAGCCTCCTGTAGAATTTCCTATAGGTGACTTTTGTGAAGTCTGATTGTAGGAAAAGCCTCCAGAAGGGTTATAGAGGCCTCCTAGGACCCCTCCACACCTTCCTACACTTTTGGAAATCCCAAAGTCGCCCTAATCACCACCTAATCGTTGTCACATCCACAAACAAATAAATTACATGCATGGCAGTTTCACATAAAATACATAAAAACCCAAAAAGATGTTTTTTCTCATTTCTTTCTAGAAATAGCTTGAATAGATGTTTCCTACTTCCTAAGTAGGTAATGGCATTCATTTTATGTTTCTTCATCTCTCTTTCTGCAAAAGTAGGGTTAGTTGGTTAATTAGGGTTTGCTAGGGTTACTTCACATTTCAGTCTTCCTTCTCTTTCTACAACTAGAATAGCCTCTGTAGAGTAAGATTTTCTTTCTTTCATTCATATAAAGCTTCTTTTGGAATTCATAGAAGTTGGCTTGAACTCCTAGTGATCTTGTGCCAGCTAACCAAGTGACAATCTGCAGTAAGAACTAGTACTTGTGCATACAACACCGTTGCTTCCAAGTTTATTATGAACTACCGGGTTGATAAAAGTAAAGTAGGAAGCCCCAGGAGTTGCAGCATTATTGTTGCAATACTGATGCTCACCACTTTTTGGTGCCATTGTTGGGGAAGCGTCAGACTATTTTGTGATTATTGCTTCTCTTCTATTTTTCTACTGCAACATTCTGCTAAGTAGTTCATTTCAACAAAAGTAGTGTAGTTGTTTCTTTGAATTTTTGCATTTCCTTGCTTTCATTCCAATTCTGCAATTTCCATTTCAACAAAAGTAGATTAGTCCTTTCAATTCTGCAATATCCATTTCAGCAAAAGTAGATTAGTCATTTCCTCTCTTTCATTTCAATTTTGCAATTTCCTTTTAGCGAGTTCATTTTAGTAGTTGCAATTTGTTTGTTCAATCAATTTCAATTTTGCAGGTATAAGCAAAAAAAACAAAAATCACCGAAAAAGAGATTTCCTTTCATGCCTTGTAGGAACATAGATAATTCAGGAAAATTCCTACCCAACACCCCCACCACATCACAAAGCCATCCTTCTCTCTTCTTCGGTGGCAATGATCTAGAAGAACCTTTAAGTGAACAGCTAGAGATATTTGAAGAACCTATAGGAGAAGAAGAGGAAGAAAACATCCCTCCTGAGACAATGGCTGAAAACAAAAATGCTAAGGGGAATGGAGAGAGAGTAGAGGGTACCTTTCCCATCTGAGAGACCAATGGGGCACTAAAATGAAGAACATAAGCCCTTCAGCCCTACCTCACTTCCATGGATTGACTAAAGAAGATCTTGACACCTTTCTGTTTGATTTTGTTGTTATTTGTCGAACCTATGACTATGCAGAAGATGAGCAAAAGTTGAAACTATTTCCTTCTAATCTCAAGGATGCAGAATTGTGTTGGTTCATTGGGTTACCTAGAAATAGCATCACAACTTGGGCTCAGATGCAACAAGCCTTTAATAACAAATATCAGGACTATTGTAGGTCAAAAGATACCAAGGAAGAAATATTCCAAATGACCATGGGAAATGAAAAATCTTTGGAATATTATGAAGAGAGGTTCCAGCTCAATTATAAAAGGGTCAAGTGCAAACTTGACTCCGAATCTCTGAAGTTGGTCCTGCTTAGGGGAATTCCAAGGGACCTTCTAGACACCCTCCATTTGCTAGCTGGGGGAGACATCTACCAACTACCTTATGAAGACATAAAGACTGTTTTTAGAAACCATTCTAGGGCAGCCAGAAAGAGAGGCAGCGGGAGTCAACCCACAACCTGTACCTCCTCATCGAGTTCATCCCTCAAAGGTGAACTTGGAAACATGGACTTCAAGAGTGAGATGTTGCAGACTCTTGCCATGCAAATGGATACCTTGCATATCAAAAGGAAACAAGAGGAAGTAGAGAGGGCTTTGGCCATTTTTTGTCCTAGGTGCACCAAAAGGCATCTTAGGAATGAATGTCCATTGAACTCTATAGAGGTTTGTTCAGTCTGTGAAGAAGATCATTCTAAAGATAAGTGTTCTTCCTTGCCTATACTTAAAGTTGTATACCAAGGGGCGAAAGGAGCCATTGAACCACTCTATTTCATGAACCAAAGGAGACCACATGGACCTAGACCGTACCAGCAGGGAATGCAAGGGATATCTTAGGCATACTACAACCCCAATCAAGCCACTTCCATACCTTCTTCGGGTCCCCCTGCTCATCCTTCCTGGTCCACACCTCCTCCTTAGACATATCCATCTCAATATCATGCCTAACCAGCCACTTATTCATTTCACTCCTATGCTCAGCCACAACCTCAGTAGAATTCATCTCATCAGGGGTGGAGGCCCTAGTACAACTCTGTTCCCACCGTTTTTCCTCCACCATCTGCTCAACTATAACCATTGTCTCCTGATCCACCAAGGCAACCCCAAATGCCTGCTCAAATGAAACTGAATCTGAACAACAGACGGGCTCAACAAGTATATAGTGGGGAACCATCATGCCCAACCTATGTTGTGGAGATTCAGGAGATTAACCTATGATCTAGGAAGGTTCTCTGAGATAGCTAGCCTCCCCCTAAGGAGGATGAGGAAGATAAAGAGGAAAGTGAACCGAAAGCAATTCCGTTGTTTCATGAAAGATTATCTGGGACAACATAGCCCACCCCAAAAGAAACTGAACTTCTAGGAGAATTGAAACAATTATGTGTAAAGATACCACTTCTCCAAGCCATAAAGGATGTGCCTATATACAATAAAATGATCAAAGAGAAGTGCTTCAGGCATCCAGGCTAGTGAAAGAGAGATGCCCCAACCATAAATGTCATAGGAAAACTGTCCAACCTAATGTTGGGCAGGTAATCTGTCCGAAATATCTAGACCCTAGAAGCCTAGTAGTTGATGCCCACATCAATGGCACCATGATCCCACACACCTTGATTGATCTAGGAGCTGCCATTAATGTGATGAAAAAGGACACCTTGCTCAAAATCAACTTCCAGGGCTCCTTGAGGAAGACCACGACAGTACTACAGTTAGCAAACCGCTCCACCGTGACCCCTAAGGGGATTATGGAGGATGTGATGCTCTCCATTGATTCTTGGGAATACCTTGTTGATTTCCTAGTTCTCCAGCCAAAGGAAAAGCTCACTAGGTACCCCCTCATCCTAGGAAGATCCTGGTTGGCCACTATAGATGCCTACATCAGTTGTCGAGCTGGGAACATGACAATCATGAATGGGCATATGTCCAAGTAGCTAGTCCTATACCCTCCTGGCCAACCCTTGTTAGAACATGATCTACCTCTCTGGTTGGAGGAGGAGGATAAGGATGAAGTCTATTCTACACCGCTATGTACAATAAAAACTGTTATGGGGGGAAACCGCAAAATGAGGATGATATCATTGAAAATTTAATTCGGAATCCACCCCCTAGTATTTTTCCATTAGAAGATCTAGTGAAAGACACCCAAAATAATCCCTTAACTAATCTCTGTGTGGCCAACCTAACCTCTCTCCATGTTAAGAATATAGAGTTCGACCCTGAAAGAACCCTGAAAATCAACTCATCCCTATCCACCTCCTAAGAGAAGGAACTATGTAGCTTATTGAGAAAACTTTTAGATGCCTTCGCCTGGAGCTACAAGGAGATGAAGGGAGTGCACCCTTTTGTTTGTGCTCATCACATATAAATTAAAGAAGATTGCAAACCAGCCAGCTAGCCTCAAAGGAGGATGAATCCAGCCCTTAATGACATTGTTAAGGAAGAATTGCAAAAACTACTTGATGCAAGGTTCATCTACCCCATCTCTGATAGTGAATGGGTCTCACCTTTGGTGCTAGTGCCAAAGAAAATGGTAAGTGGAGAATCTATTTCAATTATCAGGAGCTAAACAAGGCCACTAAAAAGGAACATTTTCCTTTTCCTTTCATAAATCAAGTGTTAGATGGTTTAGCGGGGAAAAAGTTTTTCTCCTTCCTAGGTGGGTTCAATAGGTACAACCAGATTCAAATCAGCCCTGAAGACCAAGATAAGACCACTTTCACTTTTCCTTGGGGTACCTTTGCATATCAGGTCCTTCCTTTTGGTTTGTGCAAAGATCCAACCACTTTCCAGAGAGTAGTATTGAGCATATTTTCTGAACTGGTTCATGATGCAGTGGAAATATATATGGATGATTTTACTCCTTATGGTTCTAACTTCCAGGAAGCTTTATCAAACCTAGGAAAAGTTTTGGACAAGTGTATTGAAATGAACTTGTCCCTCAATCTGGAAAAATGTGAATTCTTGATGACTGAAGGGACTGTGCTAGGTCATGCAATATCTCAACAAGGATTGCAAGTGGACCCCAACAAAATTGCTATCATCCAAAAGGTCCCACCTCCTCAAAAGGTGAGAGATGTCCGAAGTTTCCTAGGCTTAGAAGGATATTATAGAAGATCCATTAAAGATTTCAGTGAGTTAACCTCTTTGTTGTTTGGTCTTTTGGGAAAAGATGTCGAGTTCATATGGACTAAAAACTGTTAAGAATCCCTAGATACCTTGAAAAGAAAACTTGTGACTGCCCCAATTTTGAGAAGCCCGAACTGGGCCCTACCTTTCCACATTCACACAGATACCTCGAACAAAGAAAACCATATATTAATGTATAAAAATGTTCATACTATGGATTCTCCGGTCACTGATTCAAAAGATGCAAACCACAGATTAATGTATAAAAATGTTCATACTGTGCATTCTTCGGTCACTGATTCAAAAGATGAAAACCACAGATTAATGTATAAAAATGTTCATACTGTGGATTCTCTGGTCACTGATTCAAAAGATGCAAACCACAGATTAATGTATAAAAATGTCCATACTGTGGATTCTCCGGTAACTGATTCAAAAGATGCAAACCACAGATTAATGTATAAAAATGTTCATACTGTGGATTCTCCGTTCACTAATTCAAAATCCTTAGGGAAGTTGATGAAAAGTTACCTTATGCCATATACTTTATAAGTAAAAATTTGTCCAAGGCAGAGTTAAACTACATGGTAACCGAGAAGGAACTCCTAGCTATAGTACATTCCTTAAATAAATTCAGACATTACATCACAGGCTATCAAACCTTTGTACACACTGATCATGCTGCAATTAGGTATTTAATGAACAAACCAGATGTAAATGCTCACATTATTAGGTGGTTTCTTTTATTGTAGCAGTTTGACCTAACCATTGTTGATAAGCCTAGTAAAGAAAATGTTGTTGCTAACTTCTTGTCTAGAGTAAATTTGTTTGCAGGTGAGAAAGGAATGGTGGATGATCAAATGCTTGATGAATACCTATTTTTGATCTCAGTACTCTCTCCATGGTTTGCTGATATAGCAAATTATTTGGTTTTAGCACAGTTCCCACCACACCCGTCCTCAAAGGAGAAGAGTAAGATCGTGAGGAAAAGCACCTCTTTCACCTAGATTGGGGGAAATCTCTTCAAACATGGCCTAGATTAGATCTTAAGAAGATGTGTCAGGAAGGAGGAATTTTTTGACATTCTCTTGACCTGTCATGACGGGCCTTGTGGAGGCCATTTTGCAATAAAGAGGACTGCCTTCATAATTTCTCAAGGTTACTATTGGCCCACTCTTTATCAAGATGTGAAGAGATACACCAACCAATGTGATCAGTGCCAAAGGATGGGGAAACCTACTCTAAAGGATGAGATGCCCATGTAGCCTCAAGTGACTTTTGAGCCATTTGAGAAGTGGGGCATGGACTTTGTGGGTCCTATCAACCCTCCTTTGAAATAGAAACAATACATCATTGTGTGCACTGATTATTTGACAAAATGGGCAGAGACAAAAGCAATTAAGGAAGCAACAGAAGAAAGAGTAGCTGTGTTGTTTAGAGAAAACATATTCTACAAATTTAGGTATCCAAGAGAATTGGTTACAGATCAAGGCAGTCAGTTCACTTCCAATTTTATTGAAGGCCTGCTCACACATTGTAAAATCAAGCACAAGACTTCCACCCCTTACCATGCACAAGCCAATGGGCAGGTGGAAGTCACTAATAGAGTTTTGGAAGGAATTCTGACCAAGGTAGTGGGTAGTAGCATAAAAGATTGGGCAGATAGACTAGTTGAGGCCACCTGGGCCTACAACACAACATGGAAGACCACCATAGGGTTCAACCCCTATGAACTGGTCTATGGGAAGAAGGCTTTACCGTCAATAGAGTTTGAATACAATACACTAAGGATGGCACCTCAGTTGGACCTAGACCTCAACCATGCACAGGAGGAAAGACTACTCCAGCTCAATGGTTTGGATGAATAGAGATTGTAGGCCCTTCTTCACACAGAGGTAATCCAGCTTCAGAGGAAGATATGGCATGAAAAAGATATCAAAGAGAAGCAATTTCAAGAAGGTGATTGGGCACTACTCTATGAATCAAGGTATAAAGATTTCAAAGGAAAACTAAGGACAAGATGGCGACCCAACAATGAAAAAGTAAAAAGAGAGAGAGAATAAGATACCTAGGTGAAAACCTCCCTTGGAGGTGCCCAGGGCAAGAAAGTAGGGTCAAAAACTCCTGGAGGCACCCTAGTTGTCTATTCTAAAAAAAAGAAAGGAAGAGAAAATTGACTTTTCAAATGCATTACAAGTTACAGGTGGACCATAGGAAGTAAGAGGAAATGCCACAAAGCCTATTACACATCATCTATCCTCTTCTCCATAGGTTCTGATCTTTTTTTCCACATCTCTGTCTTTTTTTCTAAAGACCGTGTATCCTACAGGGGGCCCTGTGTGTTCTATAGGAGGCTCCTATAGAAATCACAGAGAGCTTGAAATAGAGTTTAACAATAGTTTGAGGAGCTAGTAATTTTCATAGAAAGCATGTAGGCCATCCCACAGCTATCCACCATCCTAACCCTCCATCCCACACCTACACCACCTCGTTTCCATTCATTTCATTCCTTCCAATAGAAGAAAACATAGAAACCAATTTTCAGAATAAAAAAAAAATAAAAAAAAAAAAAAAAAAAAAAAAAAAAAAAAAAAAAAAAAAAAAAAAAAAAAAAAACCAAGACCTCAAACTCACCTGCAGCTTCCCAAATCCCTCTCCAACACCATCAGTATCTCCAATAACATCCTCAAAGCTCCCAGCACAAGAATCAACTAAACGTTTTAGAGGGAGAAGCAGCTACAAGAGCTCTTGTAGGATTTCCTGTAGCAGTTGATCCCCTTAAAACCAAGCTCTAGCCACAAAATAGGTGCAACCATAGGAATGCAGAGGATGTCTGAAGCAAGATTCAATTAAAGGGTAACTATACAAAACAAACAAGCCACATATCAAGGAGCAAAAAACATATAGCAAAAGGGATACAAGCATGCAGCAGCAACAGAACCAAGCAATGCCACAACACGAACATTCAGCCTGCAGGTAAGTGTCTAACACTCTCCTCTATTGCATCTGTATAATTAAAAAATTGCACGAATGAATGAGATGGTTAGGGTTAAACCAGAAAGGTGGCTAGTTAACTAGCCACCCTCATCTAGTTTGACTGCGCTCATCCGAAGATCCCACCACACGTGTGCCTAGTGAACTCAGAGAAAATCCAAAAGACAGGTAGTGGCAGATGTATAAAATCTGATGCAAATGATGGGAAGTGATTGTGGGCAGAATTCATGAGGAGTTATGATGACACAGTAGTGGGGACCAACGGTTCAAATAGTGGTAACATATCCTTTTTTCTACCTCACATCATCACCAGAAATATCTCAAAATAGACATGTACTCCCCCTCGAACTCCTCCACCACATTTATTTCCATTTCATCATCGTCCCCGAAGTTGCAGCAAGCTCCATACCACCTCCATAGCCTCGAAACCACCATTCTCTGTAATTTTCAGTCCTCCACCTCTTATCCGCATTCTACAGGAGCATTATTGGGTTCTATAGGAGCAGTAACTAGTTCTATAGGAGAACCTACAACCAGTTCTACAGGAGGGGCAGTAAGCAGTTTTACAGAAGAAAACACGGGGTTTTCGCTCAAATTCAGACTTGAAGAGGTAGGCTCTATACAAACGCACCTTGGATATTCATATGTATAGGGAGTGATGCAATTTTAAGGAGGAATTAAGCCTGAAAAAGAAGAGGAATTGCATTAAAAAATTCTACATGTTTCTTAAAAAAACCATAGTTTTTTCTCTGATTCTTGTTTTTGCAAAAACATTTGTCTCCTTCTCCACCTAGGGTGTTCCAAAAGGGGTGCAAGAAAAATGACAGGGGGATTCATGAGGAAGGAACCCATAAATTCAGTAAGGATCCATGAACATCCTGGGGTAGTAGCCATTTTCACCAAAGCCAATTAGATGCCATTTTTCGAAAAATTTAGAGGGTTTGGTGAAGAAGTGGCTCAGGAGTTTTCCCTTTCCTTGACACCCCACTCAAAGACCCATGCCACTGTTACCTTCAAAGGTCTCACCATGGAAATCACCCCAGAATTTATCAGTAGGGTTACCAGTCTTCCCCTTGGATTACCTTAGAGCAAAGATGAAAAGCCACTGGATCAAGTTGCCAAGAAAACCTTCTTCCAACCAAATGAACACCCTATAGAAGACAAAAATGGCATTAGAAGAACAAGCATTCCTTACCCTTGGGATGAGGTCAATTACCAAATCATCAAGTACATTTCATGTGGAGGGAGGTATAGCATAGTTTATGGCTACTATTTTAGACTTCTTCATGAGCTGAGATATGGCATGGATACTCCCACACCCCAAAAACTCAGCATTCCCTATTTTCTCCTACAATCCCTGATAGACTCTAGCATTAAATTGAAGGCAGGAGGTCCAGATCAATTGGCTCCCCATGGACCAATTAAACTACTTGTGGAAGAAACCCTCCACACCTTCACAATCCCCACATCCTTGGAAATTTTCATAAATATGACAAGGGAAGATGACATAAAGGCCCTCACACATGACCTTAGTCCTTCTGAAAGTGAGGGGGAAGAGTAAAAAGGGGAAGATGAGGAGGAAACCAAAACAAAGGAAGAGGACACCAAAACAGAGAAGGAAGAACCTAAAACAGGGAGGGAAGATACTAAAACAGAGAAGAAAAAGACCAAAGAAGAGAAGAAGGAACCTAAAACAAAAAAGACAGACTAAAATAGAGGAGGAAAAGACTAAAGAAGAGAAGGAAGAAACTAAACAAGATGAGAAGGAAACCAAAACAGAGCTAGATAAAACAAAGCTAGCAGAGGCAGAGAAGACAAAAGAAGAGGAAAAGGGGGAAAAGAAGACAGAAGTGTCTCCTGAGACACTAGAAAGGGAGGCAGCAGTTGTTCTTGCTGCCCTCGACGCTCCAGTTAAACCCAAACAAAAGAGGAAAAGGAAACCATCGATGTATTTCAAGGCTCGAAAAAGCACAAGAATAAAAATAGGGAAGCCACAGCCAGCCTCAAAAGAGCCTATCATAATTGAATATTCCCCTAGTATCAAAAGGGAATAATCTTCCTCCAAAACCCCCATTACTTATGAAAGAGGAAGTCCTAGATCTTCCACTTGGAAGAAAATAATAAAACTACAAGACTCAAAAATAGTCCTACAGGAGGCACAGACTGCTCTACATGAGAACCTAACAAAGCTACAGGAGATTAGAAAACTTAGGGGCAGAAGAGCAGACCAAGGTTAAGGATGAATCAACAAAGACACATAACCTAACCCCCAACCTAGTTTAGGTTCTCATTACAAAATTCTTGAAGGGGGGAAAATTATTCCACAGAAATTTGCAGTCCCACTTTTCTTTGAACTAGAAAAAGAAAGGATAAGGAGCCATAGATGGATGCACATCACTAAGTCAAAATGGGTGGAAGATATTGGCCACATGGAAAGCAAGCTTAGAGAAATAGATAAGGAGTTAAGCATTGTAAGACATATAGAAGCAATCAGAAGATCTCACTTGGAAGCAGAAAATGAAATGTTAAGAAAACAGTTGCAAGAAAGGGAAACACAAATGGCATGCATGGCCAGCTAGGGTATGGAGGCACTATAGTGCAGGACACCAACAAAATCATATGGATTATACCTCAAATACCAGTGGCTATAGTTTTAGATCAAGACCTTGGCACATAGAGGGACAATGCCTTTTCATAATTATAGATAGTTCATGGACCTATGTGACCACAGTTCAGCAGAAGACAAGGCAAAGATAGCAGAGTTCTATTTGCATAACACGACCCTAACAAATATGAACCTATGGGACCCCAATGCTAGGTTAGGGGACTTGCAGCTAATGGCCATGGCATTATGGATGAGTCATGAGGAGAAAAGGGAAAAGGAACAAAATGAACCCCTAATGATTAGAGCAGAGCCATCAGACCCTATGGCTCTCATTAGCACCCATCAACTATTGGCACATGATCCTCAAAGTGCCCCTAAGTATATCAATGATCAAGCCTAGGCTATTGCACATTTTGAGGACATGGAAATATTGCTTGGAGAATATTCCATTCATGCTTGTATGAGGAGGTGGAATACACTACCACACAGCTTACACATTAAGGAGTAGCTTTCAGATCAAGGAGTATCACTCCCCAACCATGATGACAGAAGACTTAAGGAGAGTGCCACTATACAAGCACTCTACGCAGAGTTTGAAGGTCAATTGGATTGGCCTCAAAACTAAGTCCACCACTACTGCTAGGACTGCTAGAGGGAAAAAAAGAGGAAGAAGAAAAACAACAGTAGGAAGAATTGGATAGAAAGGAACGATTCCATAATAAAGAAGAGGATCTCACATCAGAAGCATGGGATGTCAGGGAGGCCATCAGGGCCATCAAAGATGAAGAGATGGACTAGTTGCTCAGAGGATGAGCAACACATTTAGTAGGGGTGATGATGAGCCCCAGAAATGGGTAATTATATGGGTTCATTTTTCCTCCTAACTTAGCTTAATCCAACATTCTCATTGGTTTATTGCATGTTTTTTATTATATTTATGCTAATAGAATGAGTTGGGTTAGTCATTATGCCATGAAGTCTAATGTGTGCTTTATGCAGATTTTTGGTCAATTTTGAGACAAAGTCAAAGGTTTAATGAGCATTTGGCAGTCATTATTTTAGGAAGACAACATAGAGGATTTATAGGAGGGTGTCCCCCTCATTGATGACTCCCTACCTCGAATCCTCCATAAATCTCGAAGCACAAGCAGCCACATCAATGCATCAAAGAGGCAGTCGAACAAGTGAAGAATAACTATTGTCTATCTCAAGTCTTGGGAGCCAAGCCTCCTTGATTTTAGGGGAGCTGTTGAGAGCTATAGTTGTATAAATAGAGAGGCCTAGGGCCTCATTATTTTTTTGGATGTTAGTCAAATTTTCGCACTTTTGTTGCAGCCTTTGCTCAGCTCATTTCGAGCTTACTTTTGTGGACAATTTCATGTAATGTGACTATTATTTTGATAATGAAGATGAAATATTTTCTGAGCCAACACTGAGTTACCTCAAAGGGCTAAAGATCTTGGGTTAGGGCCTAAACCAACCTACCCAGCACCTACTATTTTTTATTTATATGTTTTGTTGCAGTTTATGAATTGGTTGCAGTTAGATAGATTTCTTTCTTGGTTAGAATAGGTTGCTTTTGGTGATCTAGATAGCTATTTCTATTTCAGTTTGTTGAAGTAGGTTAAATAGTGTTAGGAAAAATATACAAAAAGGCCATCAACAGAGCCTTTACCTCCTTTCCTCCCTTTGGGACCATGAGCTGAGGTCAAGACCCTCTTGCTGCCACAAAAACACAATTTTTCCTTCTCCATCCAACTTCTGGTGCTACAGTTTCATTTAGAGGTTAATGCTTTGCTTCAGATCCATTTTTCCATACTCATTTCCATTTTTGTAATAACTCTCTTTCCATGCTTTCCTTTCCATATAGCATTGTTTAGCATTTTATTTTCCTAGATTAGAATTTAGGTTAACATAAGATACAATTTTGTTTTTGCTGCAGCTAGTTTCTTTGCTTGCTCAGTTTCAGAGTTTGATTTGCAGCTCTCTTGCAGTACACCTCTGCTCATAATAATTCAATAAATCAACCATCACCAACTCTCTTTTCTACATTTTCCATAGTTCATTCACAACCCCTCATAAATCTACCCTAATTTTCTGCACTTTTCTCATAAACTTTCCTCTCGTCTCTTGAACAAGTCCAACCATCATTCCCTTCCCTAATCCTCCTTGACGAGGCTCAGACACCTTAACACAACCTTCTAGCCTTCAGCTACACTTTCCAACCATTTTCCCACCTTCAAAACCTCTAAAACAGTCGTCGCCATCCTCCTGTAGATCTTCCTATAAATCCTCCTGTAGATCCCCTGCAACCTCTTATAGAATTTCCTGTAGGTAACATTTTGAAGTCCAATTATAGGTAAAGCCTCCAGAAGGTTGCCATAGGCCTGCTAGGACCCCTCCACACCTTCCTACACCTCTGCAAATCCCAAAGTCACCCTCCATCGCCACCTAATCACTGCCACATCCACGAACAAATAAATTACATGCATGACAATTTCACATAAAATACATAAAAACCCAAAAAGATGTTTTTTTTCTCATTTCCCTCTAGAAATAGCTTGAACATATGTTTCTTACATCCTAAGTAGGTAATGGCATTCATTTTATGGTTTTTCATCTCTCTTTCTGCAAAAGTAGGGTTAGTTGGTTAATTAGGGTTTGTTAGGGTTACTTCACATTTCAGTCTTCCTTCTCTTTATGCAAGTAGAATAGGCTCTATAGAGTAAGATTTTCTTTCTTTCATCCCATATAAAGCTTCTTCTGGAATTCATAGAAGTTGGCTTGTGCCCCTAGTGATCTTGCACCAGCTGACCAAGTGACAGCCTGCAGTAAGAACTAGTACTTGTGCATATAGCACTGTCACTTCTAAGTTTGTTATGAACTACCAGGTTAATAAAAGTGAAGTAGGAAGCCCCAAGAGTTGCAACATTATTACAGCAATACTAGTGCTTGCCAATCCCATGTAATTTGTCCATCCACTATTGGATTCACCTAGTCTTGGCCCCGCGCTGTTATCTTATAGATACAGTGCAGATCGTCATTGCTCTCATAATCACGGACTGGTTTAGTATAGCGTGATCCTTTAGTAGGATATAGGGGTACTATTATGCGGAGTGATTTCTTCTCAAATATCATCTTTCGCTTCTTTAGGTTGATTACCCCATTCATATCAGTAGCCCAATCAATTCCAAGGAGGGTAAAATAGGGGTTGTTGTCATCCACAATTTCTATTACTTTAAAGTCAGCCAGCACACTTGCACTTTCAATATCTATAGTCACCTCCTACAGCTGCCCCATGGGGATGATCTTTTGCTGATTCACCATCCTTAGCTGAATTGGAGACCACTACAGTGTTGGTCTCACCATCCACTCCCAAGTCTGCTTCAGTAAGATGTTTATGTTTGACCCCAGGTCTAAGATAACTTGATCCATCTCATACTCTCCTATCTTCACGGTTAGTCTCATCTCTCGTCCCATCCTTGTTTTATGTTTACCAAGCTTTCGTACTACACTCGGCTCAGCCAGAGTGTTCCTGGAACATCTATTTATTAGTTCCTGCAACCCCTTCATAACCTTGCTATCACGTAGTAGCTTCATGCAGTTCTCCAAGAACGCTGTAAGCATAGAAGGGTCCATCTCCTGATCAGACTTATCCTTTCTCCCTAAGGTGGAGGCCTTAGTGAAGCTCTTCTTTGCCTCCATGAATGTTTCACGTGCGCAATCCAAATCAAACTCAACCTCCTTCGCCAGAGCTTTGCGAACCCATGTACTTTCCTCGAGTTGTTTCCCTTTATCATATCCTGTTGCGATTCCACTTCAGAGCACTATATTTATGCTCAAATCCTCTTTATGCATCTCAAATGTCATCATTTGGAGGTTCTAAGTTGGTTGAGGTGGTAGCGCCCCTTTCTCATGTACCCTTGTTATCAGCATAGGACAACCTTCCATTTCATGATCAAACAGAGTGCAATACTTGCATGACGAATGCGTTGGATTAGTGCAATCATGGTCATAGTGTCCTGGTTCTCTGCAACTGTAGCAGATCAACTGTCCCTAACCTCTACCAGGTCCTCCTTTGCCTTAGCCTCATCCGCACCCCTGAAAGCCTATCTGTGCCATCCCCACGCCCTGGTCAGGGAGCTGCATTGATTATGCAAACCCCGCGCTTAGTCCTACCTGAGCTTACGAATTGAAAGGCATCAATCCTCCTCCTGCAATATAGTTCACAAAGACTGGATAATGGTCTTTGTCATGCCCCTGACTCTTGTATTTCAGACACCATACCTCTTTGTGCACCTCTGGTCCAGCTGTTCTCTCCTGCTTCAAACTTTATATCTATATATAAAGATTTTCAGCTATCCATGGATCTGTTGAAACCTCAAATTTGGCTCTTACATCGGTGTTTCATGCAGTATCATTACAATCTTGAAGGCCTCTGCATGAGTCATTATCATCTGTTGTGACAGAACAACCCTTAGGTGTGGCAGGAGCGAAGCCACAAACCATTTGTGATGTTGTCCATCTATTAAATTCATATTAGCCTCACAGGTCTTACACTTCAACCTCTGATCTAATTCCCAAGGTGTCTCACCTAGTTGCATCATGATTTCCTCCACAATAGACTGTGCTTCAGATTTATGCCTACTGAATTCTTTATTCAACACGGTCTGGATGTTTGCCACTCCAACATACGGGTTATCATTAGAGTACTTGATGTATCATGTTAGTGTGTGATCCTACAGAGCACTAACCAGGGTTTCCTTCTTCATGTTATCATTTGTAATGCCTTGAGCTTCCCATATAGGTTTCACAAGGAATAAGAATTGGTCCAGGTCCTCATTTCCAAAGCCTTTAAACAAAGACAACTTCACTGAGTTTGCCATACTGAACTGTGGTGGAGACAGAGGTGGTACAGATGAAGTCACAGGTGAAGGTGATGAAGTTAGAGGTCGAGTGGGTGGAGGTGGAATTCGCTGGAATCCTTGTCTTATTAACTAAATAGCACTTTGTGGAGAAACTTGCGTTATTCCCTCTTCATCACCTCGCAGAGGTGAAATCAATGGACTATTTTCAAGACCATTTCTTCCTTTGTTCCTGTAATTTTTTCCACTTCACGTAGCTCCAAACATCAAGGTAACAGCATAACTGTTTTTTGCACAATAACATTTAAATCCATGTATTCAAATCTTTCACGTACTTACCTCATGGACCTTTGAAAAAGCATCACTCTGCATCATTGTAGCTGACTGAGGTGTTGACGGCGAATTCAGTTACAAATCCTCCTATGATGTGATTGAGCCAATGATTGACAACACGAGCAATCTTATCCTTAGATGCTTGCAATCTCCATATTAGTTCTGGGTTCCAAACAATAGGACCATCAAGTTTCCACCTTCCTTGGCTATCTTCTAGCTTCGCAATCCACTCATATAGCTCAACTAGAAAGGAATAGAAAAAGAGCTCATGGATCTTTGTATATAGGTACTTGTCAAGCCATTTTTCCTTTGTTAGTTGCGGACTTCTATTTTCTTGCACCACAAATTTTTGGATCTTCTTATCCAACCAATCTCCGATCTCTTTCTTAGTTGGATTCTAGTGATACAGCATCACACATCTCTTATGCAAATTCTGATCCCGACAACAGAACAATTTGTTGGCTTTTTGGGACCTGACCAAGGTTCAACATTAATTAGCCAAACAAATCCCTACACTACTAGCCCTTTCGGCATCAACTCATGGAATGCGGACCGAAGTCTCACCCGAAGTAGTATGGTGGGATGCTAGAACCAAGTTTCCACACCTTGATATGGTCATGATGTCATTTTATTCCTTCTATTCCTACCTTTGTGTAGGTCACATAATTCTAGGGCTTGCCAGACTAACCCTCAACTCCAGCCATTTGTACCACCACAAAAAGGTATGATCGACCTTCACACAATCCTAACCTGTGGCTTAGGTACTTTCACACTGCTAGGGCAACATACTGTGCAAATTCCCAAACTAGTCTAAGATTATTACTTATCTTATTAGATCCTCACAGTTAGCACCATGTAAACAGACATTCTTATTTGCGTTCAGTTATCCAACATAATTACACTCATTCGCACATCATATAAGCATTATAAAGTAAATTCATACATGAAATGACAAGATGCATTTATTGGAACAAAGACACAGAAATTGTAGGATACTTCTCTTTATTGATATCTTCAAGCGATTACAGACTCTATCTGCCCTGTGCACATAGCTACAGGGGTTCACGCACTCAGCTGTGGACTTCCACCCGAAGCCTCTACGCACTCAACTACGGACTTCCACCCTATGCCTCTGTGCACTCAGCTACACAGCCTCTACCTATGCTATGACCCGAAACATAGACTTCCTACTTCAGAGCTAGCTCATTCAAAAACTATTTTCTCCAAAACTACTTAGAGCTTAGCTCTTTTTATACAATCCCATGGTCTGGAGACCATGGATAGATCTCTTACAACTGACTTTACTTTACAAAACTAAGGTCGAACAACCCTTGATGATTCATGACACCTTCGTGGTCCGAGACCACAAAATATGGAGTCTTTACAGTTTTATTACAAAATTTAACACAAAACATGGGCTTTTAGCCCCAAAACTGTCCGTGGGGGATCCAGTTCCCAACACCTTGTAGTGATGGTTCATTAGAGAGTTGCAAAAAGGTTATAACAAAATATGTTGAAGATATCACAAAGTGTTTGAATGCTATATACCTTAAATTTCATTTTGTCAATTGTATATAGTTGTTTATATATTTCCATTATTTACAAAACGTTCATGGAAGAGAAGATATTTCAACATGCTACCTTGAGTATCCTTTTCAGCACCTATAACATTCTTTATGTGAAATACAAGAAGACAAAATGCTAGTTGATTATGAATCTCGTAAAAAAGAGTTACATGCAATGGTTGATACTCCTTTCATCGATCATGAGAATCATCCTTGGAATATGCTTGAAGGACTTTTTGTATATCCAAATTACGTACAACTTTCTAGACATGTCTAAGTTATTCATACAAGCATACTTAATATGATAGAGGACTCTCAAGAAGAAACATAATAAAGGATGTATATAAAAAAACAAGCCTTGATTGCACTAGATGTATTAATACGAGTGTCACTAGCAAGGCTTGATTCATCAATGGTGGAATGAGATATTGTACATGACATTTGTAAATATGTTTAGTGAAGATGAAAAATAAATATTTATGGGTTTTGATTTCTTTTTTTTGTTTGTAATGGTGTTGTATTCCATATGATCTAAAATGCACTCAATATTTTTTATCGACTTTCATAGTTTGATGGTGATATGTTAGATGCCATTCTATAATAATCGTATGCTTTTTAACAATATAGTAATTTTTAAATAGTTGAGGAATAACTTGTTTATAGAGTTTATAGTAATTATAAGGTATTGGATACTCTTTTATTCATAAGAAAAATTAACAAAACCACATATGGTACAATTATGTAATTTCTTGGAAAATTTCAATGTCAAACATTATGAAAAGAACATTTTTAGAGCTAAAATTTCCATTAAAAATTGACTTGAAGGGTTTTAGTGCTCATCAAATTTACACCCTAATCGAAATACAATGTTTACATTAAGAGCAATAATAAGAGGAATAAGTAGCTTGAATCAAATTAGCTTAGGATGTTTCATGTTTTGGAATTTACAATAGCTTCGGCCTAAACCTACATTGTTAGAAATATTGTTGTCATAGATGTAGAAGACAGGGTGAGACCACTTGTGTTCAAGATAAATAATTGTAAAATGAAAATTGTTGCAAACATTGTTTTTGGACTTTTTATGCCCTATTTGGATGAGCTACATTTGAAGGAATTTTTACCCCAATTACCTAGCTCAAATGGGAGCATAGGATATCTTCTTGGAGATCTTATTTCCATATCATTCCAATGGTATATGAGATTCCTTCTAATTCCATAGGAGTGAGGAGATATGGAATTTTTTTAAGGATGTCTAAACAAAAGTACAAGTAGGTTGACCCAACGAGTTTTACAAATTGTTAATTTTAGGTATGTTCTATGCTAGAGCAATTTATTTAATTTCTTTTCTATATTAGCAATCACATCAGCATAAATTGAACTACAGATAGAATATAAATATAAATGTAGAAGACAAGCCAAGACAAGAGGACACAAGATGTGGTGCAAGCCAGGGACAAACCCCACAATGTGTGGGGAAACCCTTTGATCAAATCTTCTTTTATCTTCAAATTTCAGCAAAGAAAGAGAGAGAGAGTACATTTACAACAGAAGTCAACACTTTTACTTATATAGATTTGAGCATAGATCATCTCCTATAATGATGAGATCAGTTGAAGACATTCTAATTCTACTGATACCTATCATCGTGCTGCATTTGGTTCTCTAGTTGCACCACTGCATACTACACCATGCTGCTCTAATCATGATTATCATCATGCTGCCCATGTCCATGATCTTATCCATCATGATGCTGTTTAAACTAATGTGCATCACCACCATGTTGCTGCCCCTACTAATGTATCATTGTACTGCCCATGCACATGATCTTATCATGTTGCTGCCCTTCATGTTTATGATCTTATAATGCTGCCTATGCATCATCATCATGCTATCTTATATGTCCATGATCTCATGTTGCCCTTTATGTCCATGATTTCATTCATCATGATGCTCATGATATCATACATCATGCATCATGCTGCTCATACTTCCCATATACATCATGCTGCTCTTACTGCCCATATATATCATCCATGACCTAGACTGTGAAAGTATTGACCCAATACATACATAGCTCACAGTTGCGTCCTTATGACTACACCTAATACATTCTAGATGTTTACAACGTATATATTTGCTAGCGTATATATGTCCATTTGCTACATATTAACTAGCGTGAATGTTGCTGCCATGACAGCGTTATATATCAGTCCCTGCATATACATAACAGCGTGTGAGTTTCCATGACTGTGCATATATATTGCCTTCATTAACAGAGTTAAGGGCTGCTTGGATAGTGTAGTATGCCTCCGTTTATGACTGAGTTAAGGGCTATTCCTATTGACTGCATATAACAACATACTTCATAAAAAACGTATTACTATTTCATTGACCGACATATACACAGCGTATCTATTACTACATGAACTGCATATGGAAAAATGTGTAAGGAGTCTCTATGCCTTGCGTATATGTGGGAGGGCACCTTCTAGCTGCGGTTTTACCATGAACACCGTATAACTATACATTGAATATATGACTGCGTGGCAAGGTATGACAGTGTATTATGACTGTGTTCCATCCATGCCATTGTATGAATATTGCTAGGGATATCCACGTATAAGCTAGGTCATGACTACATTCCATCCATGTTGTGTTCCTTCCCTTACATCGTATGAATTTTTGCGTATATTGCTAGGGCTGTCCATGTATAAGCCAGGGCATGACTGTGTTCCATCCATGTTGTGTTCCTTCACTTACATCATATGAATTTCTGTGTATATTGCTAGGGCTGTCCATGTATAAGCCAGGGCATGACTACATTCCATCCACGTTGTGTTCCTTTGCTTACATCATATGAATTTCTACGTATATTGCTAGGGCTGCATATAATCAACATGTACAACGTGATCCCATGACTGCATGAAACTAGCATATGGCATCCACAGCGCATCCAACATGAATAGCGTATATTATGAGCAGCTTATATCTTATAAGGTGTCCAAGACTGCGTTGGATTAGGGCATCATTAATCTAGGCCAGTGTACTCTTTGTGTGACTCTCCTTCCAAAAGCCCAAGACGTGGAGAGGAGATCACATCAAGAATAAGTGTGTCAATTGATATCAAAACTCTTATATTTATACTAAAATGTATATGATGAATAAACATGACATTTGGGCTTCTAGAGCCTACATAAGAGCTGGTCGGCTTGATAATAATTATATAATCGAAATAAATTCATATCTCCATAAATACTTATCAGAATTGGATGATCTTTGCATCAATCCTACACCTCTCAACGAGAAGGATCCAATAGAAATATCAACTGCCATAAATAAGCTAACCCACATGGAGTTTGGCCCTAGTGGCCAAATTTAACACTCCCTCTCAAGTAGGGAGAACTCCATCTGTTGATCCATATGTCTGACTGTATTATCTCTCCCATTAGTGCCTTGCACTACTCTGCCTAGCTCTGCTCAGATCTACTTGCTCTACTGGCTCTGCTCAACTCTACTGGCTCTGCTCTACTATGCTCTGTTGCCTCTGCTCTACTCTGCTAACTTTGCTCTGCTCAAATGGCTCTGCTTAGCTCTGCTGGCTCTGCTTTGCTCTGCTCTGCTGGACTATGAAGAAGAAGAATTGATCGAGAATGAGTCATATCATTCTCCACTAACCCAAAGTCAGTCTCAAAGTGCGTAACATTGGTCCCAGACCAGTCTCAACCAACCCGAAGTCAACTTCATAGTAAGGACCATTCCTACCACTAGTCCTAGACAAGTATCGTAGTCTAAGAGAGTGTACCACTGGTCTTAGACCAGTCTTAACTGACCCGAAGTGAGTGTCATAGTGTGTACCACTCTCACTGGTCCCAGACTAGTATTGCACATACACGAAGTCTGTCTCGGAGTATGTACCACTGGTCCCAGACCAGTCTCAACCAACTCGAAATCTGTGTCATAGTAGGTACAACTCCTACCACTGGTCCCAAACCAGTCTCAACCAACCCAAAGTCAGTGTCATAGAAGGTACAACTCCTACCACTGGTCCCAGATCAGTATCGCAAGCTCAGAGAGTGTACTACTGGTCTCAGATCAATTGATGTCATCCTAGCATAGGGAGTACGGTAGATACAACGATGCATCCATCCGTACTACTATGGTCCCTAACTTCATTTCCCTACTCATTGATCAGATGAGAGGTACTTCCCATGAGTCCCAGACTACATGGGTAGGATGCCTGGACAGGAGAACTTAATCAATCCTATCCTCATAGGAGAACACATCAATCCTACTACAATCACCATGGAGAACACATCAATACAGGGCACCATGGAGAACACATCAATCTAGGCCACATAGGAGAACACATCAATCGTGCTACAATCGCCATGGAGAACACATCAATCCAAGCCTCACATGAGAACACATCAATCTTGCTAAAATTGCCATGGAGAACACATCAATCCAGGCCTCACAGGAAAACTAATCATCCTGCTACACAAGAGAGCGAATCATCTTGTTCCACAAGAAAGAAAATCATCTTGTCCCACAAGAGAGGGAATCATCTTGTTCGAGTGTGCACCAAGGGAGGGTGAGTCACCCTGTGGTCGTATGTTGCTCCAGTAAGAATCGCAAGCCCCCCCAAAGCTCCCAGAGATCAATGTATGCAACATGCAAGACCCTTTTACAAAGGTCTCTTGATGACTCCAATTCATTCGAGAAAATCACAAATTTGATCTTTCCCCGGGTGTCTAACCTGTACATCATCTTAGTACGATGGAGCCTCCTTTCTCATCGACTTACCATATCCTCAATAAGGTAGTATTTGATGTCTATCTGCTGGAGCAATCATTGAATACAAGATTCCTCAATAATCAAATCCCACCTCTGGTTGTCACAAAGAATCATAGTGGTATTCATCATGTGTACTCACTGAAGAGTTTCCATAGCCAGGCAACTTCATACAAGGTCATACTCGAAGTTATGTATTCGGTCTCGACGATATTTATAACACCCAATTTTTGCTTCCTGCTCATCCATGATATCGCAGCAAAATCCAAAGAGAACTAGCACTGAGAAGTTCTTTCGTGATTCTCCACAATGCTTGCCCAGTCAACATTCAAATAATCATGCAGTTTTCATATTTCCAGCAGTGTATCTTAATCCATGAGAGATTGTGCCCTGAAGATATCTTAGAGGATTCTTGGCACCAATATAGTGAGGCTCAACCAAATATGAGATCACCATGATAACTACAAAACATATGTCTGGACGGAAGTTCACCAAGAATATCAACACGAATGAGTTTTAGAAACTCAGAGGCATTTCCCAAATCAAGTCCAACATCACTACCATATAATCTTTGAAAGTTAAAATCCTTGAGGTAGTCACAGGCTAGTAGTTTATCTTCCCATATTCAGAATCCAACTCCCTCTATCTTCTACAAATGAGAGGATCTACACATGTCAGACATAGGTGCCAGTATGAGAGGTCTGTCATCCACAACCTTCGGATGCTTTGGTTCGATTTCATTCCTAGTGAATCTCAGCTTCATCAGACAAATATTGATCCTCTCATACTATGCCTGGGGTGTCTTGCTTCAAGCCATAGAGGGCCTTTTTTTACCTGTATACATGAGATTCTCGTTCAAGAATCTCAAATTCCATGGGTTGTTTCAAACCTATGGACCTGCTACTTGAGGGGAATGGTCTCCTTGTAAGATTTTCCTTCGGTACATCTCAGACATGTACCTTCATGCTCTTTTTTAATTCAGGCATATTTTTCACCATCTGACTCACAAACCTCAAGTGTTGTGTTAATGGACATGGTCCCTAGTGGACTTCTTGCAACTTGTTACAACCTTGAAATCAAAAACATCTTTGAAAATTCAATTTTCAAACACGTACCTTTCCATTGACAAATGCCACCATAAAACCTTTGACTTCCATTCCTTTTTCAGGATAGCTGGCATTGGCTCCAAGTGTAATCCCATGATTGTTTCCATCTCTACCAAATTAGAGAGTGTACCCTTCTATCCGATAAAGTGTCTTGAAGCACTACAATCAATATGCCAGATTCCCAAAGAATCTGAAGGAGAGGGCCAATACAAGATAACACTTCACTATCTTATCAGAGACAATATTTGATTCTTCTTACCTGGGGTTCCTTGCTTCCTTGAAATGTGGGCCATGCTTTTGATGATCTCCATCTTTGACATTCGAACACTCCTTCGCATAAGGGCCGAACTCATAACCAAGCCATCTACCTTTCCTTCCACCCTTGGATCCGAAATTCGCAATGAAGTGATCTTGCGCCATTCTGATAGTATGCTCTACTTCAACTTCACCCTAAGTGGATTGTGAGGAACCCATTGATCCTTCTATCTTGTCCCAATTGTCTTTGGTGATTGCTCTTTCACTCTTGCTTGGGCATTGTCTTCACCTCAGCTCTGATACCATGTTAATTTTATGTATGTTCTATGCTGGAGCAATTTATTTAATTTATTTTCTATATTAGCAATCACATCAACATAAATTAAACTGCAGATAGAACATAAATATAAATCGCATAAGAAAAGCCAAGACAAAAGGACACAAGATGTGGCACAAGCCAAGGACAAACCCCACAATGTGTGGGGAAACCCTTTGATCAAATCTTCTTTTATCTTTAAAGTTCAATAGAGAAAGAGATAGAGAGTACATTTACAATAGATGTCAACACTTTGACTTATCTATATCTGGGCATAGATCATCTCCTATAACGATGAGATCAGTTGAAGACATTCTACTTCAACTGATACCTATCATCGTGATGCATTTGGTTCTCTAGTTGCACCATTGCATACTTCACCATGCTACTCTAATCATGATTATCATCATGCTCCCCATGTCCATGATCTTATCCATCATAATGCTGCTCAAACTGTGCATCATCATCATGTTGCTGCCCCTGCTAATGTATCATTGTATTGCCCATGCACATGATCTGATCATGTTGCTTCCCTTCATGTTTATGATCTTATAATGATGCCTATGCATCATCATCATGTTGTCCTATATTTCCATGATCTCATGTTGCCCTTTATTTCCATGATCTCATTCATCACGATGCTCATGATCTCATACATCATGCATCATGCTGCTCATACTGCCCATATTCATCATGCTGCTCTTACTGCCCATATATATCATCCATGACCTAGACTATGAGAGTATTGACCCAATACATACATAGCTCACAGCTGCATCCCTATGACTGCACCTAATACATTCTAGATGTTTACAACGTATATATTTGCCAGCGTATATATGTCCATTTGCTGCATATTAACTAGAGTGAATGTTGCTGCCATGACAGTGCTATATATCAGTCTCTGCATATACATAACAGTGTATGAGTTTCCATGACTGTGTATATATAGTGCCTTCATTAACAGAGTTAAGGGCTGCTTGCATAGTGTATTATGCCTCCGTTTATGATTGAGTTAAGGGCTATTCCTATTGACTGCATATAATAGCGTACTTCATAAACATTGTATTATTGTTTCATTAACCGGCATATACACAACGTATCTATTTCTCCATGAACTGCATATGGGATAGCATGTACGGAGTCTCTATGCCTTGTGTATATGTGGAAGGGCTCCTTCTAGCTGCGGTTTTACCATGAATAATGTATAACTATACATTGCATATATGACTGTGTGGCAAGGTATGATAGTGTATTATGACTGCGTTCCATCCATACCATCGTATGAATATTGCTAGGGCTATCCACGTATAAGCCAAGGCATGACTGTGTTCCATCCACATTGTGTTCCTTCCCTTACATCGCATGAATGTCTCTGTATACTGCTAGGGTTGTCCATGTATAAGCCAGGGCATGACTGTGTTCCATCCACATTGTGTTCCTTTACTTACATCATATGAATTTTTGCGTATATTGCTAGGGATGTCCATGTATAAGCCAGGGCATGATTGCATTCCATCCACGTTGTGTTCCTTTGCTTACATCATATGAATTTCTGCGTATATTGCTAGGGTTGCGTATAATCAACATGTACACCGTGATCCCATGACTGCATGAAACCAACGTATAGCATCCACAGTGTATCCAATGTGAACAATGTATATTATGATCAGCTTATATCTTATAAGGTCTCCAAGACTGCATTGGATTAGGGCATCATTAATCTAGGCTAGCGTACTCTTTTTGTGACTCTCCTTCCAAAAACCCAAGATGTGGACAGGAGATCACATCAAGAATGAGTGTGCCAATTGACATCAAAACTCTTCTGTTTATACTAAAACGTATATGATGAATAGACATGACATTTGGGCTTCTAGAGCCTATATAAGAGCTGGTCGGCTTGATAATAATTATATAATCAAAATAAATTCATATCTCCATAAATACTTATCGGAATCGGATGATCCTTGGATCAATCCTACACCTCTCAATGAGAGGGATCCAATAGAAATATCAACTGCCATAAATAAGCTGACCCACATGGAGTTTGGCCCTATTTGCCAAATTTAACACAAATGAACCCCATAAATGAATGTACAAATAGTATGAATAAAGTGAATATGAGGTCATTTGAATATTATCCAAGAAAGAAGAGATCTAAGGTTGCAAGAGGGGTTGAAAATTTATTTTTGAGGTGATTCTTAGAGTATAAAGGTGGTAGAAAAAACATGATTTATGTGGTGAACGAGGGATCTTGGAATTTTTCACTATAAATTTTCCTTATGGATGTTTTAAAATGTGAAAACTTGAGGACAAAGATATAATATATTCATCTATATATGGCTCAAATTTTAGACCTCGATTTACTATAATTTCAGAGATATGGTCTAAGGAATTTAGACTTCCTAAATTCTCATAAAATAGACCCCAGTTGTATAATTCCAGAGATATGGTAAAAGGAATTTAGGCTTCCTAAATGCTCCTATACTTTTCTTCAAATAAGTCATCTTAGTATTTTTTATGCAATTTTCTTTCTTTGATGTCTTAGAATCTAAAATTTGGAGCATATAGATGTTGGATCTCAATGTACTTGTGTTAGAAATTTCAGACCTTGGGTGACTGTAAATTCATAAATATGGTGTGAGTAAGTTAGGCTTGATGAATATTTCTAAAAAATGATTCAAACAAGTTTGCTTGGTGTTTCTTTTCTATAATTTTCTTTAGGTGATATTTTAGACTCTAAAATTTGGAAGAGATGGAGGAGAGATATTAAGATACTTGTGGTATAATTATCAGACCTTGTTTCAGTAAAATTTCAGAGATATGATTTGAGGAATTTAGTGTTTCATAACACTCTAGAAACATGCCTTAAACATGTTGGCTTGTTATTTTTTCTACAACTTTCTTTTTTAGATGTTTCAAGCTATGAAATATAGAGTAGACAATGAAGAGATCGTACAATAGTTATGTTAGAAATTTCAAACACAGATTTACAAAATTGAATACATGGCACCTTGGGATTTTTTTCTTCTTGGTAAAATCCAAAAAGAACATGTTTTTGGAGAAGTAGACTTGGTGCAAAAAATTGAAGTATGTATACCTTCTGAAGGTAGAAGTAGCTAATGGGGTTGTTGAAGGAAAAAGTAGTAAGACGACTTGGTGAAAATAGAAGCAACTAACAAATGTTGTGAAGAAGCAAGCAGACTTAGTAAAGTAGGTTGGTGCGTATGAATATTTGTAGTAGTGGGGATTGGTATCTCTTATAGATCAGTGCCTACAAACAAGAAAAGGGGTTTGATGTCTCCTATGGGTTGGTGCATACACATATGGCTTGGTAACTACAAAGTATTAGAGGGAATCGGTGTCTCTTGTAGATGGGTTCCTACAAAGTAGTTGACCTAATTTTTAATATTAGATTTTTGTGCTAATATACTCCTCATATTATAAAAAAAAAATGTTCATTGTGCTTAGGGATTCATGAATTTTTGCAAGTGAAATGATGAGTATTTTTGTTAATTTTATGAGCAATTTAACATAAATAAGAGACTTAACAACAATGTAAACATGTATAGAACAACATCAAAAACACATTACAATAGGAACATGTTAAAGGAGTTCACACCTCCTAGGCTATTTCTCCTTCGTCCAACTTCCAATGGCGTGGCCTCTCTATTATGCTCCAAAAAATTTAAAAATGTGTCTTTACAATGATCAAATGCTTCTAAAACTTGCTCCAATGAGTCCAGAATGTCCAAAAATAGTTCTTTAGCCTCCTTTTGCATCTAATTTAGTGAAAAACTAAAGAAGTGATGACTTCTGCTTGTTTTCCCAATATTCGCCCCACAAATTGCCCCCTTTCTGACATGATCCTACAAATTAGCTCCAAAATGCACTAACTAAGTGAAAATTTCGCTACGCGACAGCCCATAATCTGTTAGCATCGACTATCCCATCGCAAATCACAATCGACAAGAACCGATGGGCTTATGGTTTGTGAACATGGCAAGGCGATGTGCGATTGCGATCTGCAGACCCAATGAAACTATTAACATGAACTAATAAACTTATCGCATGGATCCTCTCATAATTCGTAATAAATGGAGCACTGGTAGTCCTATATATGTGTGACTCTACTTTCTACAGTGTGCAATTGTGATTATCACATTGCAGCCTCTCCCTCCTCGAGGTCCGATTGTCACATTGCAATAGACAAGAACGATTCTTTAATGCCTTTCCACCTGCCCTATTGTGATGTGCAATTGCAATTATCGCATCGCACCCTGTCTTGTTCTGGGGCTGATTTTTAACGTTGAACCACCCGTGACATGTGATTTGAAAAATGCAAGGGCCAATGGAGGTCTGCCGCTTGACGCTTCCCCATTCGCTGAAGAGCCCTACCACATCATTTTTCTTGCCATCTATCCAAGTCAAACCTAAAATTTGAATTACTATAGCTTCTTCATATGAGCTTAGATTTGAGTGTTGTTCACACCATTGGAATGACGATGTTGATTTCTTCAATCTAAAGCTAAGTTTATAGAGATTCTGACACTTTGAGTTTTGAGACTAATTTTGAGCACCTGATCACTCCTCCCCAATGGAAACCTTTTGGACACCAAAAGGATCACTTTCAATTGTCCATCAAGTGAGGGTATAGTTTCCTCACCTATCCAACCTCTATCCTTTTCACTTTAAAACGATTTGTACCCTTAAGCCCCACTTGAAGATAATCAATACTTCCCCTTTTTTATGTCCTTGTTCTTTTGTCAAGTATAGTGTCTTGTTGAAGCTCATCAAGGAATTCTGAAGAACAGTCTTCAATAGAAGGAATTTGAATATTCTCTCCTCGATCTTCAATCAGAGGAGGCTCATACAACCTTAAATTCTCAACATTAACAACAACATAAATTTGCATATATGAAGGCAAATCCAACCTAAAGGCATTATTACCAATATTTTCCAAAATTCTGAATGGACCATATCTAATTGGTTTTAAATTTTTACCTTCTCCTTGGAGCCTCTGTTTGTTAATGTGAAGCCAAACTTTATCACCAACTTGTGATGTTGAAAATGCTTGTTGTGTCTTGCTTTGTACTTGCCTTAGCTTTTCTCAAGTTGTTCTTGAAACTTTTGGTGTGCTAAATGGATTTCTTCAATGAACTTTCTTGCTTTGTCTATGTCACTATGATCTTCAATAGAAACATATTTTCCAAAATTAAAATCCAAAGGAGATTTAGGCAGGTATCCCAAGCATGCCTCAAATGGAAAATTTAGAGTTGAAGACTCCTTGGCTTGGTTGTAAACATGTTGAATATAGAACAATTGTGCATCCCACAACTTAGGATGCTTGCTACAATAGCCATGAAGAAGATGTATCACTGTTCTATTCACCACTTATGTTTTACCATCTATTTGTGGATGAAAACTTGTACTCTTTTTCAATTTGGTTTCCATGAATCCCAACAATCTTGACCAAAAATTCCCAACAAAGTGCGAATCTCGATCAGTAAGAATGGACGTGGGCAATCCAAAATGCACCCAAACATTATGAAAGAATAACTAAGTAGTTTGTTCAGTTGTAACTTGCATTTTACATGGCATCAAAAAACACATTTTTTTGAACCTATCCACAACTACATACAAATAATCATGACCTCTTTTTGACAATGGAATACGTCCTACGAAATCCATAGAAACACTCTCCCATGGTCGTGGAGGAATCGGAAGTGGTGTGTACAATCCTAAATTCCAACTATTAGGCTTATTGATTGCACTTAATGAACATCCTTTAATAAAATGAGACACACTTTCAAGCATATGAGGCTAATAAAAATACCTCTATAGATATGCCACCATCTTACTTACATTGAAATGAACAATAATAAGAGAAAGAGTTAACATTAGTCATTATCTCAATAAATAATGCATATTTCTAAATATAACTTTCATGTAAAACGTAATTATGCTTGAGTAAAGTAGTTGCACTAACAATAGGCCTAGAAAGCATATTAGAAAATTTATTGTAGATACCTTTGTTGTACCTAATTACCAAGTGGAATTGTTGAAGAAAACCCATCCATCGGAAGTGCCTTGATTGCTGCAACTTTGATTGTGATTGTAGGTATTTCAATGGTTGATGATCAGTGTGAATGACTATTTCCTTACCCATCAATTAGTGTTTCCATATTTTCACACTTTTCACCAATGCATACAATTCCTTGTCATATGTAGGATAGTTAATCACAACACCATTAAAAGTTTATGAATGAAAATAGATAGGCTTATCATGTTGCATGAGGACTGCACCCATAACGTAGTCACTAGCATCAGTCCGAATCTCAAATGACTATCTCAAGTCTGGAAGTGCAAGTAATGGAGCTGTATTGATCTTTTCCTTCAATGCGCCAAAGGCCTTTTGGTATTTTCCTTCCCACTGAAAAACCTTTTTCACGCTTGTCAATGCATGCAAAGGAGCTGCTATAAGAGAAAAATTAGCAATGAATTTCCTCGATTATTGGGCTACTCCCAAAAACCTTCTTACCTCAATAACCGTCTTGGGCCTTGAACAATTCACAATGACATCAGCCTTGGAGGGATCTATTTTCAACTCACCCTCTCCAAGAATATGACCCAAGTAAACTAAATAAGTTTTCCCAAACTCGCACTTTGACATCTTAAGATACAATTGTTCATTTTTCCAAATATCAAGTACTTTTCTTACATGCATCATATGTTCATCATGAGATTTACCGAAAATTAAGATTTCAACTAGGTCGACTATGACAAACTCATCAAGAAATGGCCTCAACACATCATTCATCACACGCATGAATGTAGCAAGAGCATTACATGAACTAAACGACATAACTAGTCATTCAAACAAATCTTGTTTTGTTTTGAATGTTGTCTTCTAATGTCTCCTTCCGCTATTCTAATTTGATGGTAGCCACTTCTTAAGTATAGCTTAGTAAAATACTTTGCATATTTCAATTGATCAAGTAAATCACCTATTCTAGGCAGTGGGTAACAATTCTTTACTGTAATTATGTTCAATGCACAAAAGTCCACACACATGCGCCATGTTCCATTCTTATTTGGCACCAACAAAATAGGTGAACCACATGGCAAGGAAGATGGTCTGATGATCCATTTATTTAACAACTCTTAAATTTTCTTCTTAATTTCTATGATTTCCATCATTGACATCCTGTACATGGCAATTTTAGGAAGAGGACAATCTTGTGGCAACTGTATCTCATGTTCGATTCCTCTCTTGGGAGGTAATCCCTTTGGTTCCTGAAACATCTCATCATATTGGTTAACTATGTCAACCAATTCAAATTTCAAATTTGAATCACAACCTATAAAATCTTCGTTATCAACATCATCATTGGGTTTGATCATTAGAAGCACAAAATTCTTTCTCAAATTCACTAGTCTTTTCATCTGCCCTCCATTTACAAGTGAAATATTTATTTTCTTGCTATTAGCTCTCACAATATATTCTATTCCAACTTTGAATAAATGATATTTGTTTTCATGTATATGGAAGATATCTTTTCTGTCATAAAGGTACGGGCTTCCCATAACTATGCCATGGATATCTAATGACACAACATCAAGCTCCACTTCATCTATGAAATTTGCATTAATAGTGGATCTCAGTTTACACTTTCTAGTAACTTGCAATTGCGCATTGCCGCACACCCATCCAAGTGGATATGGTTTATGATGTGGAATGGTTTCCAATTTTAAAATTTTGACAATGTTTTCAGAGATCAGATTGTATTGAGAGCCACTATTGAAAATCATATCAATCTTGTTGTGTTTTGATATCAACATTATGTGAAAAAGTTATATTCTCCTCTTTTTGTTTGGAGTTTCATTTTGTGAGTTTGAAGAACTAGTGCCAACAATGGATTCTTTTTCTTTTAACCCCGTAGCTTTGATTTTAGTTTCATCACCCAAATCAGATCCCAAATCCTATTGAGTGCTTGCACTTGTTTTCTTTTTTCCCTTGTTGTTGTTTTTCTTTGGTCTCATTTCAGGATGAAGCTTCCAACAATGAGCTTCATCATGACCCTCTTTGGAAAAATGTTTGCATGTAATGTTTTCTCCTTCTTTTTTGATAGACACATTTTTCTTTGCCTTCCCTTTGAAATCCCTTTTCTTTAATTTACTCTTAAATGAATTTTTACTACCTTCTTCTAGAGTGTTTTTTCCTCTTTCCTAAAGATGAGTGGCTTGCACACAGACATCATCTAGATTATTGGGATTAAACATTAAGATAGTATGCCTAAGGTAACTATATAAACCCCCTATGTACTTCAGCAATGTGTCCTGTGATTAAAAATCTACACCCAACATCAAAGACCTCTTTCTGAATTCTTGGGTGTAATCTTGCACATTTTGACCTTTGAGATGTCTAAAGTTCTACCAATTCATGATGGCTTTCTGCATATAATCTAGAGGGAAGAATTGTCTTTTGATTGCAATAATGAAATCATTCCAAGAAATTGAGATCTTACCGTGTTTTTTAATCTCCTATTTGGTCTTTGATTCCCACCATACTAGTGTTGCACCCTCCATTCTCAAGGAAGCTAAAATAAATCTTTATGTCATCCTCTTGAAAGTTTTGAATCTTGCAACATACCTCCAGCTGCCGAATTCAATTATCAAGCTTCTCTTCATTCACTTCACTATTATACATGGGCAACTCAAATTTAACGTCAAATTTTAAAATGGTGATTTACTAGTTCCTTTTCAAGTATGATGATGAGTATGAGTAAGGGTTTTGTTAGTGGAAGAGGGTAAAGATGCTTGTGAAGAAGAAGATGAAGAAGATGGTGGAGAGGGTGGAGGTTTATATCCATTCCCATTACCTCCTTTGAAGAGCCTTCTCCTTTGGAAGGTCTTGTAGCGGCTACAACCACCCTCCAAAATTTTGGCCTGCACCCAATTTTGGAGCCTCCCTTGAGAGTTACACTTGATGACTACACACACTCAGCTTCACTCCACGAGCTCATGTGAGTCCTTGAATCTACCTTGCTTTTTCATTTCATTCAAGTTTCTAAATTCTAGTGTCTAAGTCATTGTTGGGCAGCAGAGACCTGCGTAATGGATTTGGGGCTTAGAACTCGTAATTTAGGGTAATGATATTGTAAAAGTTCCACGAAGTTCACGAGAAATGAAATGTAATAGATTGATTCAAAGGGTTATCCACCCAAAAATAATATAAAATAATAGGAAGTGATTCAGCTTGCCCATGGTCCGCGGAGCATGGGAATGTATAAATAGAGTGAGGCTCTAAGTGTAGAGGTAGCTTTTTGGGAAAAAGATCTGATGTGGTATGGGTTGGTGAAAGTAATAGTTGTTATGTGTTTGTAAGTTCGAGTCAAGGGTGTTAATGGTTGGATAGAGGGTCTACAGCTGTGTGCGTAGAGGCCTAATAGAGTCTACATCTGTGTGCATATACCACTGCAACTGTGTGCGCAGGGCATAAAGAAGATTGTACTAAAATGAAGATATTAATAAAGATAAGTTGGTTCTGAAACATTTTGTTGATCCTGAGTTATTGTGGATCTAGTTATATTATGGTCAATGCGTCCATTATATGAGTTTTAGCCTATCTTTATGAATGATAATGATGCGCACTGGGTAATATTGTTAATTGTTTGCTTAACAACCATAAGAAGTAGAGTAACTCTATAATAAATTCATTAATAAGAAAAAATACCTGTGTGGATCTACACGGAAGCTCGACAGCAGTGTAGAGTGGCGCGACCCTGCAGAACGGTTCATGACCCCTCCAGACCACATCAAGACATCCCAAGGGTGTGAAACATGGTTCCAATGCCCTCCCCTGCTACCTCAGGTGAGACCTCAGTGTGCACTCCACGAAATGTTGCTGAAAGGGTCGATAGCTGTAGGATTTGTTTGGCTAATAACTCTTCCGAAGCCAGGTCAGGGCCCAAAAATCCAACAAATGGTTCCATTGCCAGGACTGAGATCTACCTAAGGGATGTTTGATGTTAGAATTTTGAAACCCTACAAAGAAAGAGATTGAAGATCTATTGGATCAGAAGCAATACGAGTTCGTAGTTGGCCCTAACACACCAGCGCATAAACCAGAAGTTGAACATGGCAAACATGATCAAGTTGCCTGTATTCAAACGAGTAGGAAGCGAAGATCCAAAATAGTTTTGGTTCATAGTAAGGGTAGTATGGGAAGTGCAGGAAGTTATGAACGATAACATTAAAAAGGCTACCTTAGTGAGTGTGCTACAAGACTATGTACTAACTTGGTATATCAAGCATTCTAGCAATAATCAAAATGTCAGGATAGTGGATATTCGGGATGCATTAAACAAAGAGTTCAGCCGACCAAAATCAGATACACAGTAGATCATCAAGCTCAAGGAGATCGTGATGGTGCCAGGAGAAATCCCTTAGGATCTGGATCATAGAATGAAGAGTATGATCTGAGAGGCTAACATGACACTAATGGATGCGCAAAACCTCATGTGGTTTGTGGCATATTAAATGCCACACCTGAGGACAATGTTGTCACAACAGAAGATCTCGACCCAGTCTGAAGCATTAGAAACAGCGATGAGGTTGCATGAGAATCCAATACAGGATCCTAGGTCAGGATTTCAGCATATCCACACACAAATACAAAATATCTGCTTGGACATGTAGAGTTTGAAATAGGAGAAGGCACCCAGGCTAGAAGTGCACGAGGAGGAGTGGTGTGTAAAATGTAAAGGCCAGGGCCATGATAAGGATCATTGTCCGATATTCACAAATTATTTGGTAGTGGGGGGACCAATGCCATTGCGACCAGAGGCACAGGTAGGGCCAAGTGCAGCACCCTCGCTCTGGTGCACAATCTGTCAGGTGGGAGGAAAGCACAATACAGAGAATTGTGACATATTGCAAAAGTTTACCCAAACCCCCTAGTAGCTATTTTGCAATTTTTGCAGGTCGGTGAGCCATGATGAATGAGAATGTCGTAGTTATGAATTATTGATGGATTGAAAACCTGCCTAAAGGTTGCAGACTAAGGCGCAAGGTCAGGATCCTGTCGCGGCAATAACACACGGTTAGTTCCAGGGGCAAGGATGAGGACGAGGAGCAATGGGGCCAGGAAGGGGCCACAAGTAGCTAATCTGTTACAACTGTGGAGGACTAGGGCACTACATGCGTGATTGTACCAACCTGACAAAAATATCGTGCCCCTACTATGAAAAGTTTGATCATGAAATGATAGAGTTCCCCACACTTATAGCGCAAATACGTGAGAAAAGGGCAGCACAACCTACGGCTACACAGAACATCCAAATGATGAGGTCCAAACCACACGAGGAAGACCCCAACATAAACATGATGCTTAGAAGTGGCATGGACACAAGGGAGGATAAGGGGAAACTAGCTAAGGAAGATGTAGGTGTTCGCAAGGAGACAAGTCTGGAAGCTATGAAGAACTTCGCAGAGTTCCCTACCCCAGGTAGTAAGGATCAAACCTAGCTGGAAATGGATCCCTCAATGCTAACTACCCTTTTAGAGACATGCATGAGATTGCTTCACGATAATAAGGTAGTTAAAGGATTACAAGAGCAGATAACTAGGTGCGCAGGGTCAAGTGAACCTCACATGATCGGAAAACTGGGGAAACATGCTTCACGTACTAGATGGGAAATGCGATTAACGATGTAGATTGGCGACTATAAGATGGATCAGCTTATTCTGGACTTAGGCTCAAATGCAAACGTGCTACCTAAGTAGACATGGGAGCAAATGGGCAAGTGCACACTCCAATGGTCTCCTATTCAAATGCGGATGGTGAACCAACAAAAGATCCTACCCATGGGGATACTGTAACGAATTATAGTAGATTTAGAAGGTGCAAGCACACAAATGGACTTTGAGGTAATAGAAATCGTGGATGAAAGTAGCCCTTAACCTGCATTTTTAGGGATAGACTAGGCCATAGATATGAATGGGGTCATTAATTTAAAGAAGTGGAAAATGATATTTGAGAAGAAGTCACTCCGCATAGTCATTCCGCTAGACCCGACTAAAGGAGTGAGTTACACTAAACCAGTGCACGACGAAGGAAGTGATGATGAACTAGATTTCATCTACAAGATCACTGCATGAAATCAAGATTGGGTCAATTCAACAGTAGAAGGAAGAATATCGTGGGAGCGTACAAAGTCCTGCACTACAGATTCAGATGAGGAAGACTGACAGTGGCATAATTGGTTGAATGGAGTAACAATGTTAAACTGCAACATGATGGCTAGGTCGATGTATTGCATAAAAGCTCAGGATTGAGAACTATCGATGTATGATGGGCTAAAAGTGGTAGATGAATTCCTAACCAAGTTTGAAAGCACGGTACTAGAGCACCAACGGTTCAGTTCATTAAAATGGGCATTGCACATGATGCCTGCGTGTTGGTGGGGAACACATGAAGGAACCTTTGAATACTGGTGCAACTATAGGTGGATGATGCAGATAAGGTTTGGGATGCCGGAACTATGAATAACAGAGAAATACGATGGATGTGATGACCCATGCATGCACCTCACCAGATGGACCTAGGCCTATGGAGAAGAGCCCCAGCTGGAGTGGGTGCACTTATTTTATCATACCTTGGATGTCATCCCAAGGCACTGGTATACAGAAACAGAGCTTCGTCATGGTACAAGTGAACAAGATATTTTGTGCGAAGGGTCTTTATTAACATTCTTATTTGAGGACCAATGGATGGATACTGTTGACGATGCATTTCAAGTTGTGAAGGCCACCATTTTCAAAGTACCATTGGAATAGAAAGAAATAGTGCAGCTAACCTGGTCGCACCAGCTGAGCCGAGCCCTAGAATGTTACGGTGTACAGGTAGAAAATGATGAGGACGGCCCTAGAAACATCAATATTCTAGAAACAGAGGGGAATCATGAGGTTCATGGACCAGCAATCAAGGACCTCAACATCACGCACCACTAAAAATGAAATAGGTAAACATTGGCACAGAGGACGAACCGAAGTATGCAATTCTTGGGGACTATTGGGATGATGCCACGGTGGAGAAGGTCATCGAGTTACTTCGAGAATATCAATATTTATTCTCGACAAAAATCACAAAGTTAAAAACGATCCTCGGTGACCTAGGATTGATGAAGATAACTCTGAAGCCGGATGTAAAGCTAGTCAAGCAACAACCTTATCGGTTAAATCCAAAATATAAAGCAAAGGTCCACGAAGAATTGGATAAAATGCTTGCAGTAGGAATAATTGAACCAGTGGAGGAATCTGACTGGTAAGTCCTATGGTTGTACAGGAGAAAGAATAGAAGGGATAAATTTGCATATGTGTGGACATTAGGAAGCTCAATGATGCATGTGTTAACTATCCATTCCCAATGCCATTTACAGACAAAGTATTGGAAAATTTTGGGGGATAGGAAGCCTACTCCTTTACGGACGATTTCTCAGGGTACCACCAGAACAAAATTGCACTGATGGATAGGATTAAAAAAACTTTCGCTATCGAATGGGGTTGTTTTCAGTACACACTGATGCCCTTTGGACTAAAGAACGTGTTGACGATATTCTCGCGAATTATGGTGGCTGCATTCAAGGAATTTATACATAAATTTTTAGAGGCATATCTTGATGATTGGATTGTATTTCGGTTAGTTAAGGAACATACCTCTAGCTTACGGTTAATGATGGATACTTGTCGATGGAACCAGATTGCGCTAAATCTAAAGAAGTGTACTTTCCTTGTCCCTTTCAGGAACTTGCTTGGCCATGTGGTCTGCAAGAAAGGCCTGATGGTAGACCTGGCAAAGATTGCTATCATACTCAATCTGCAAGTGCTGTGAATTGTCAAATAGTTGTGCGCCACACTGGGACACACTAGTTACTATTGAAAGTTCATCAAGAGCTACGTGCAAATCACAACACTGATGGAATAATTGTTGAAAAAGGACGCTACTTATTGCTGGAATGAGGAATGTTATAAAAGTCTAGAAACTCTCAAGGAAAAGATGGCATCAGCTGACATCGAATATCACATGCATGTTGACGCGTCATGTATCGCGCTGGGCGTGGTACTCACATAGGAAGGAGCAGAAGGAATTGATCACCCAATCACTTTCGCAAGTCCACAGTTGTCTAAAGCTGAAAAGAACTACTCCACTACTAAGCATGAAAGGTTGGCGATGGTATACGCGCTCCAGAAATACCGCCACTATCTACTCGAGGGATACTTTAAGATGTATACTGATCATTCCATGTTAAAATACTTAGTGAATAAGCCTGTGTTGGGGGGGCACATTTGTAGATGGTTGTTATTGTTTCAGGAATATGATTTTGAAGTCATCGTAAAGCCAAGGCATCTAAACGCAGGCCCAGATCACCTGTCCCGAATTGAGAATGGTGAAGAACCCACAAACCTAGAGGAGGGGCTACTTGATGCACATCTACATTTAGTGTGCATTGCAAATGGTCACTTTGAGGATATAATCCACTTCTTAACCACAGGAACTGCACCGCAGGGGTATTCAGTTCAGTAGAAGAAAGAACTAGTGATACACAGAACAAAATTTACTGTTATTGCAGGGCACCTCTATAAAATGGTCAATGATGAAATATTATGCAGATATGTATCGAAATTTGAGAGAGGATAGATCCTTGCCGAAGCACATCGGGGGGTTGCAGGAGGACATTATGCAGGACATGCCACAACACAGAAGATTCTTCACGCAGGACTATGATGGCCAACTGTACATAAACACTCAAAAGCATACTATCAGGCCTACGACGTATGTCAACGGGCTAGGAAACCATCGTGGAGGGATAAAATGCCGCTCAAGCCACAGATGACACTACAACCATTCGAAAAATTGGTGATTGACTTTGTGGGGCTATCACACCTCCAGGAAATATGGGTGCACGCTATATCATCACCGTGACAGAATACTTGACCTAATGGGTGGAAGCACAGTGGGTTAAGGACTACATGATCACTACAACTATGAAATTTCTATACGAGAATGTGTTAACATGGTTTGGATGTCCAAAAATTCTAATGAGTGACCATGGAATTCACTTCTTGAATGAGACTATCAGCATGCTCACTAAGGAGTTGCAGATATATCATAAACAAAGTATGTCGTACCATCCGCAAGCAAATGGAATTGTTGAAGCTTTTAATAAGATTTTGGAGACTGTGCTGACAAAGGTATGTAATGCACAACAAAACGATTGGGATTTGTGTATACCTGTTGTATTATGGGCATACTAAACAACACGCAAGAAATTGATAGGCTAGACACCTTTCTGGGTAGTCTATGGAAAGGAAGTCATTGTACCTAGTTTGCGAATAGTAGTAACGACAGGCATGGTAGACTGCGGGGCTTTGGAAGAAGGGAATATGCAACTGGAAGAACCTAAGGAGGAACAGTTTCTGGCAGGATTCCATTAGCAAGTACAAAAGGAGCGAGAAAAAGCTTGGCATGATCACCATATCAAGATGTGCACGTTCAAAGAAAATTATCTAGTCTTATTATATGACAGCAAGTTCGAGAAATTCCCCGGCAAGCTTTGAATGCATTGGTCGAAAACTTATGTAGTCAAATAAGTCACAAATGGAGGTGTAGTCCAGCTTGCCAAGTTGAATGGATAACCTTTCCCAGGCAAAGTAAATGGTAGTTGCCTGAAGCTCTACATGGGTGGGCCGACCGCCTAACTAACCAACTAAAGGATAGTCTCACCGCTCAAACCTGCTAAAAGAGGGCATGGGACGATAAAGTAGTCTGGGGAGGAACTGTGTGACAACAAGGGTGTGCGTAGAATTGATATTTCACAAGGATCGCGGTTGCACAGAAGGATCTGTGCCATTGTGTCAACAAACCGACATGTGACCATTGTTATCATTGTTCATGACAAGATGTCTGAGTTATGGTGAAAAGGAGCAAGCGATGGGAAATTAAGAGATGAGGTATGAGCCAGATCTGGAATGATCTACCACAAGCTTAATGTTACAATGCCCAAAAAGGAGGGAACTGCTGAATTTCAATTTCAAAATGCTTATAGATCACTGTGGGGCATCAGCCAAACAATCTGTGGTTTCGAGAGAATTAAAGTATTGTGCATTTCCATCAGTATGGAATTGTTCCTCATTGATGCTAAGGGAATTAGCTTGGGGGTTGTAATCTCGCCAATCGAGTTGCAGGACTTTCTGGATAGTGTGGTGTTGATGGCCACAGGTGTCGCACTGCGTTCAACATCAACGATAGGGGATGTCCCAAAAATTATTAGACACGAAGCAGAACTAGTCCGGATGTCGTTGCCTAACCCATGGGCTAGTCGACGACCCATAAAAGATGGAGGAAACACTATGAATATGGAGAAAAATGATGGAATTCCAGTTAACAGTTCGTCTCTGATGCACCTTGAATATTTAGATCTCATGGACAACAACAATTTTCTTGCAAAATTGCAACACAAGCTGTAGCAGATAGTGCATATAGTAGACCAGAGATTGGAAATTTGTTGCGTTGGCACAAACAGTTCCCATATGTGGCACCCTAGCTTGAGCTAAAATCCTATAAGGGGGTGTTTTGTGTTAACCGAGTAGAGCAGAATGAGCATCATCAGCTGCACGAATTAGTAGAGGCAATGGAGTAGGAGCTTGAAGAAGCATTGCAAGAGACAAAGAGGGAGAAGCAAAACAAAGTGCTTCACTCACAGGGATGGTAAAATGCGAAGCCTTGGAAACATGCATCACCGTTCCACCGAGTGACTCGGGATGAGTCATGATGATTGTGTTGGGGGCCTGTTGGGCAGCATAGGTCCTGCGTAATGGTTTTGGGGCTTAGAACCTAATTTAGGGTAATGATATTGTAAAAGTTTCGTAAAGCGTGCCAAATGCAAAATGTAATAGATCGAGTCAAAGGGTTATCTACCCAAAAATAATATAAAATAATAGGAAGTGAGTCGACCTACCCATGGTCTGCGGACCATGGGAATGTATAAATAGAGTGAGGCTCTAAGGGTAGAGGTAGCTTTTTGGGAAAAAGATCTGATGTGGTATGGGTTGGTGAAAGTAATAGTTGTTATGCATTTGTAAGTTCGAGTCAAGGGTGTTAATGGTTAGATAGAGGCTCCGCAGATGTGTGCGCAGAGGCCTGATAGAGTCCGCAACTGTGTGCATGGACCCATGCAACTGTGTGCACAGGGAAAAAATAAGATTGTACTAAAACAAAGATATTAAAAAATATAAGTTGGTTTTGAAACATTGTGTTGATCCTGAGTTATTGTAGATCTGGTTATATTCTGGTCTATGCATCTATTATATGAGTTTTAGCCTGTCTTTATTAATGATAATGATGCACACTGGGTAATATTGTTAATTGTTTTCTTAACGACCATAAAAAATAGAGTAACTCTATAATAAATTCATTAATAAGAAAGCATACCTGTGCGGATCTACGCAGAAGCCCGATAGTAGTACAGAGTGGCGTGACGATGCATAACGGTTTGTGACCCCTCTAGACCACATCAAGACATCCCAAGGTGCGGAAACTTGGTTCAAGCACCCTCCACTGCTACCTCAGGTGAGACCTCAGTCCGCACTCCTCGGACTATTGCCGAAAGGGCTGGTAGCTGTGAGATTTCTTTGGCTAATAACTCTTCCAAACTTGGGATAGGTCCCAACAAGCCAACAATCATTCTTGCGACCATGTTCTGGTTATGCTCAAATTCTTCACTTCATATGTGCTTATTGTGTTCGCTATGAAAGCATTTGTCACACTCACACACGTAGTCACATTCACTATCGCACAAACATCGTCTCGATCAATGAATAGTCAATCATGAGTGTCGCGCTTGTCACTTGCATTGTCGATTAGTCATGTTGAACATGTGTGTCTAGATGGTTTGAGTTATTTTGTCATCGAGTCATGTGAGTGTGTGCTTGCATGATCACGTATGCATCTTTCGATTGCTCACACACTTAGTAGTTTTTGCTGAAGTTTTGACAGTCGGACCATGACCCCACCATTAACTTGATTATTTCAACCAGAACAGCACAAAAGCATCAAGCAAGTCTTTTCAAGTTGTGCTACCTACAAGAAATTCAATCCACTTTCATATTTACCACCCAGAAAGTCAGTCCCAACAGTCACCCCGGAATTGACTCCCCTCAAAAATTTCACAAACGACATTAGCCTTACTTACTCAACTAACTAAGTAAATTCCGCAGACAGGTTGGATAGACACCAAGTGCCTGTACCTGTCTCCCTTAGAAAATTGCGTAGTTTTCCTAGTCAGTCATCCCAGCAGTCGACCAGCTGCTCAAATAAGAAATTGTGCAGTTTTCATGAACATGCCTTCTACTACCCAACAATCAACTCAGCTCAGAAATTGTGTAGAGATGATCGGTAGGCCAACCTCCCACCCTTGGTGCAGTTTCCTCTGCCAGCAGCTCCTAAAAGTAGACTGCCAGTTCCCTCCAGGAATTGTGTAGTTTCTACTGCCAGTGACCCCAGCAGCCAACTGCTAGTTCCCTCCGGGAATTGTGCAGTTTTGGTTGCCATGGTCCTGGGCAATTCCCCCCAAAGTTGCACAATCTCTGCTTGTTGACCCTCCTTGCAGCCAACCTATTCCTCTAGAAAATTGTGCAAATTTGGCCTTCGAGCCCTTGCCACCTGCTCATTCCAGAAACTGTGCAGATCTTACCTACCTTGCCTTCCTGTAGCCTAGACTGTCCCTCCCAAAATTTGCATAATTTTTCCTTTAAGCAAAGCCAAACCTCACAGACAATCACTATCGACTTGGATTGCCCATCTTCATCACTCAGTGACTTGCACAATTTTCATTAGTAGTGCCCAGAGCCATCATCCCACTTCACAACCTTGCTGCCTCTCCCAGTCACCTGCATTTGAAATGATCATGTGTCATGGTAGACTAAGAGGTTTTGGATTTGATGCCATATCATCATGAGTGACTATAGGTATAGATACACCAAAAAACATGGCAAGATGACGAATGTGATGAATGAAGGGAGCACATGCAAAAGGAAAGGTTCACCAATGTACAAACAAATGATGTATGCAAAGAGATGTGCTCACAAATGGATGATCACACAAAGATATGTTTGTGGACGGATGGATGAGAAAACATGCAAGAAGTGCTCATGAATGAACAAATGGACGAACATGCACCTTTCGCAAAAAGATGAGCATGTCAAGCCTTCCAACATGCAAGCAAGGAGCAACACGCCTAAGCATCATCAAGCGAACCAAATACCATCAAAGAATATGCACACTTTGCCATGCAGAGGTGAAGTTGTGATACACCATGAAGATATCCATCACCTAGCAACACTATAGCTCAACATGCACTCCAACAGTAGCACAAATGTACCAACATTGTCATGTCGATTCATGCCATGAGTCATGTCACCCACATCTCCACTATGCGCTATGTTGTCAATCAATTTAATGTAACATGGAAGTCCAAGAGACCCACTTGTTCTACAAAGAGTCATGTAAAGTTGGAAATTCATGGAAGTCAAATAGTCATGAGGGTAGTCGAACAACCACAAGGGTCAATTTCACCCTTGGCTATAAATACCTCCTCATTTTTACATGCAAAGGACTTTTTCACCTCAACTCCTCCCACATAGCCAAGAGAGTCTATAATATTTTCTTTAAGGAGTAAGTAGTAGCTCCAACACCTCTCATACGGGTTAGTGATGTATGGTGTAACGATGTGTCTTAGAACTTTCGCTTAATTCAGAAGCCTTCTACCACGCGAGCACATTTTCACACATGTACTATAACTGTTGTAAGACTAATATTTAACACTTGTGATGCATGTTTCTTTAACCTGTGTTCTACATTTGAACTATTTCACTTTTTGTAATGCATAATCTGTTTAAATGGAAATGTGTTTTATATGTTTTTAATGTTGTCTCGCCCATGTAGATTACTCTCCCGAACATCAGATAGACCTTTCACATGAAACTTGCTGTAAAATACCATTGCAGTCATGTGGACTAATCCACTAATTGTTCTACATGTTTTCTTCCCTTGTGTGTTGTGATTGTTGCATCCGTGTGGATTACTCTGTCCGACACTGTGTATATCTTGTTGTGTTGTGTGTTCCTAGCAGCGTTGGGAATTCTTCCAATCGACTTGTAACTCACTCTCACCCTCTCCCTCAACATTGAAAGAACCATCGACACAAGTGACACTTACACTCACCAGGCACATGAACCTCACATCTCAAAGACAAAGCAAACTACTCCCATGTGCTGACAAGCAAGAGTTGAGGAAAATCCTTATGATAATGGTAACTGGGTGATTGTACCGAACAGGACCCCCACACCAGACAGTGTGAGGTCTAGATGGGACTTCATACCAGGGTGATCCCGTGATGTTGGAAGATCCATCACCATCAACATTTTCACTCTAGAAGGAGGGCCAAATGACAAGCTAAGCCAGTACATCTAGGTTGAATCTCTTATCCAATGAATAGTACACAATTCGTTCTCCTGAGGTGTTTCTCTCATTTCTCCCTTAATCAGTTATCAATATGTGATGAGCTTCTCGATCACTTGTCCTTGTTAAAGTTTGATGGTGAGGACATGACATTTGTAACTGAGCACATTTCTGATTTTCTTCATTTCTATGAATCTCATGAAATCAATAGTGATGAGCTTGTTTGCGTACTCTTCTTCCTCACCCTTGAAGGTTGTTCTAATTGGTGGTGTCATACCTTGCCACCTAATTCCGTCCATTCCCCTTCTCACTTTCCTCAAGGAGCTCCATCAAGCCTTCGATGAGTGTGACCACCAAGACGTCTATGAAGAATCTCTCATTTAAGAATGAATCATGGTGAATCAGTGGAGGACTTTGCTACCCATTTCCTTCACCTATGTCACGAAATTCCTGAGAAGTTTGTGGACCTTGACTTCATGAGCCAAGAGCTAAAACGATTGGTTCATGTCTTCCGAAACGGTGAACTTCTTAATTTTCCTTCTTCCTCAAATCTTGTGGATCACAAGACACCTCATGTCTCAAAGAGGTTGCCCCCTTGGAGCAATTGCAAAGATGAGAAATCAGTGCAGTCTATTCCCAATCCATACGCTCAATTGTCTCCTGCCCCAAGGGAGGAAATTCCAGAATGGTTAGGAAAGCCTATGGAAAAAACTCATCCCTCCATTCCACAAGAGGACATCACCATTCCTAACCCAAGTATTGAGTCTAATCTGTATCTCTTCCATCCTCCATCATCTACAAGCCATTACTCCTTGCACCATGACTCGCTTGAGTGATCTACTTCAGAAACTATCTGCACGTACTCTCTTGACTCTCAAGATGTTGGCTCAAGTTGTAGTCATGTGCAAGGTAGTCTCATCATACAAGAAGAGGAGTAGGATGGTGAAGACACAATCAATTCCTCTCAAAACATTGATATATCATTCTTGATCGATCCTCGATCCGGGAATCTTGGTGAAAATTCTTGCACAATCAATTCTTTCAATCAACCTCCAGCGTTGGGCTATCATCACTCCCACGCTTCCATATGTTGTGATGAACACCCAAGAACATCATATGATCTATTTTCATCTCATGTACACTCTAGCTTAGATCTTGCATGCACACCAGTCAAAGCAGACAGAAACCCATATCGAAGCTTCCCCTGCACCTCACTTGCATGTGTGTCCTATCATTCCCAGCGCGTCAACATGCATCAGAGACACTTCACATTCTATTACTTCTTCATATGCTGAGTTATCTCCTTGATCGACGCAAGATAATGAGGTTTTCCATGATGAAAATAATTTCAACACACAAGACTCTTCCCACTTGTCATCATCTTGTGTATTGCATGAAGACAACTCGTCAAGTGATCTTGCTAAAAATTTTAATGAAGCCTATGACAGATATGGCTTTCATCCTAAGAGAATTTTTGAAATCAGTAACAACAACCATCCTCAAGCCATGCATGATCTGGTTCACATCCCAAAATGAAAATGTTCAATTCTAGAAAGTTTCGGGATATGCCAAGGAGTCGAGGCACTTCAACATCCGTTAAAGATTATGTCAAGACCTCGCGACTCTGGTAAGCCCATCAAACAAAATCAGATCTCGTTTCTCATGCACAATCCATCTATCTACATGGTTTCACTCAACATGGATCCCTCTGTAAATAATATTTACTATTCAGGGTGTGATATTTCAAAATTTCAAATCTTTGCTAATGACTGAATCCATGAGTCCTTTACAACATGTCCATCTTCATGCACCTCTCTTACATCCAATTTGAGTTTGGAGTGTCCGTCCCTCATCCAAGCATGGGACAATGAGGTTGGTCATCTCTATCCGAAATCACACTTATCAGATGTTCTCTCTCGTAATCAAATCCTTTGTCTTTTTGCAAATTTTTCACATCAAATCTTCCCACTCCTCACACCAGTAATCTCCCTGTGTGATTATGACCGCACAACGTATCACGTCAATCAAGTTACTCGCATTTCGACACACCCCAACCGGTTTCACACATTCATAGTGCTAGCATCCTTTCTACATTTCTACGATGACCATGATGTCTGCGCACTTTTTCACCAGTTGTAGTTGGGTGTTCTATCATGCCTAGGGGGCAACAAACTTGGTTCCCTGATTCAAAGCATTTTTACAATTGTTCAAAAGGTTTCTTTGTTCATGTCAAACTGGGAATCTGACATCTTGACTGAATGGTCTGATTTTTTTTCTTTCTTGGGTGGTAGTCATGTAGTTTATCATTTTCCCAACAATACATCCAATGAAAGTCACTCCTAAAAAGTGCTCATATCCACCTTTCACCATTTTGAATATTACATCAGCCAAATTTGAGTTGAGCCTCCACACTACACTCATCTATCTGATTCTTGGGTATGTATTATTTCATATGTTTATTTCAAAAAACATATTCCAAAAATTTCCCACTGAGATCCACATGGCCTATTTTATTTCTCTGTTTCAATTCGTTGGTCTCAGAATCTCTTAAAGTCATGTTAAGTTATTATTGTATTTGATTTTCTTATACCATGTTTATGTCTGATAGTAATCTCAAGATTCCTTTTTCTTATTTAAAGTATTTACAAGAAATATTTTCCATATCATTTCATTATTCATAGATCAATTTAATTTTCTTCCTGAGATTTTGTTTTCACCTCTTTCTATCTCAGACTCCTTTCCTTAGAAGCTTAATTTTAAGGACAAATATAAGTGCTCATGAAATAAATCTCACAAAACTTTAAGTTATTTTCTTATCAAAACTAAAAGAAAAATTCTTACAGAGGAATCGGCAACTGGAGCAGCCTCACAACTTGTGTAACATGGGGTCGATTCTGACTGCTACCACTATAACCCCTAGGAATTTCTCCCGCCCCTCTCCACAGCTCCAGGCTAGTCTGGCGGATTTGAACTCGTGACCTTCAGTACAAAGCCTGCCTTTCTAACGAACTTCACTGCATTGTGATTACCAACTTGCCTACCTCCGTGGGGCTAAAAGGGGAGAGGGTGCAACACTAGGACTTCCCGGGAGGTCACCCATCCTAGTACTACTCTAGCCCAAGTGTGCTTAACTGCGGAGTTCTAATAGAATCCAGTGCATTAACATTGGAATGATCACACCCCATATTAAAACTAAAGTTGTCGGAACTATTTTATAAAATTATTATGAAATTGTTTATCTTTGATGTTTGAATTCCTATTGTACCAAAAAGGTAGTATCCACACGTGATACATTAAAAGCATTCACTATTCGGTATGTTTCATATCATAAGTTTTATTTATTAAAGTTAATAAATACTTTTGTTCTGAGGTATTGCTTCCCAATCCTCTCCTTTAATATTTAAGACGTCTATATATTTGTACTTTCGATATCGAAAGTGAAATTCAATTAAACTTTCAAAAAGGAATTTCACCGAGGTTAGTTTTCCAATGTTTCACATTAAGCCTTTAGTTTATTGGCACCCTCCATATCGAGACCTCTTCTAAAATTGTGACGAGATGTTATCTTTCTGAAATTCAGTTTCCTAATAAAACTTTTCCTTTATATTTAAATATTGTTATTGGAACATATTATATTGAGGGTCTAGTGTATCGTAAAATATTTTTTACAACTCAAGAGAAATGAACTTCCGAAAAATATTTTGTATAATAAAATATTTGTATTGGAGCCTTTCTATTTTGGGTCATTGAATATTTTGACTTTATTTCAAATCCATTCCCAATATTTCCACTCTAAAATCCAATATGGAAGTGTCTCGTGGTTCAACATCCTTTCACTTAAAGTGATATAGGAGAGGTTTGGGTCTGTGGCATATCAAAGAAATGAAGAAGGGTCATAAGATAAAGAAAAAATCACCCTCGAGCAACTACTAAGGTAATCCAGCTAGCTGGTAGGTAAGTAAATTCAGAACATGTAAAGGTAATGGATCATGTTCAATTTATGTTTGAATTTTTTTATATATTTCTATATATTTATCATGTAAAGTTTCAGGTCCTCTCCTTATACCCATGAACCATTGTTACATTGGTTTTAGAATTTATTAAGATCTTGGAGTTGATATGAAATATAATAAATAAAGAGAATAATTGTTTTTCAAATTAATAAAGAAACACATATTCATTCTCATTTCTAATGGATTTGGTTTACTTTTGAGTCTTTGAACATGAGATATCAATTTTCTAGCTTTACTGCTTGCTTTAATTTAGATTTAATAAGTTATGATTTTTGGGCCAATGAAAACTTGCAAGAGTACAACTTCTTGATGGTTTTAATTCCAATCACAACAAAAGGTTATCTTTTGTTTAAGAAAATTGATATCCCTCAGGTAAAATTTTAACAAAATTCTTCAAATGGTAAGATTCATATGCCCACTTTCATCCTTTTCCTTTTCTTTACATTTTGTTTCAGTTTTCTATTTATTTCTGCTGATCTTAAACTCTATTTTCTCATTTTCCTTGTTGTTTGTTTTCGAATATTTGGAAGGTAAGAAAGGATGTTCATCGATTAATTAAATTGAGGAGTCCCTGAACATTTATCTTGTTTTACACGAATTTCTTTTATCAAAAAATTGTTAAGATGTTCTCATGCAGGCTTTGTCACCTCATGTATGTTATTCACCTTACAATTTGAGAGCCTATTTTCGTATAACTCTACAAGGTAAAAATCTTTCAAATATCAGCATAAGATGAACACATCCACAATTTTCTTATTTTAATTCTTTTTTTATACATCTTTCTAGTTAGTCTTGATGGGGTTGTTTTTAATTTGGGCTTTTCCTTCATTTTTCTTTTCCTATTTGACATTTTTGGAGTTTGTTGCTTTCCTCTTTTGCTTCAATTTGGATTTATTTTTCCTTTTTTATATTGGTTATGGTTTAATTATGGTGATTCCTGGAAGATTTTTTTGGAAGGAACTTTTCTCACCCAACATTGGTCGGCATACATGTGAAATTTTCTCTGTCTATTTCAATTGGTTTTAGTTACCTTCAAGATATATTTTTTGGAATCCTAAAGACCTCTTTCTTTAAATGTTTTTCATGGAGTAACACTCATCCTTTCTAAGTGATATATTTCATATCTTCAAGGAAATAATTGAATTGAGTTTAATTCAATGGCTCCCTCCCATCCCTCCACATTATAAAATCCTTTGAGTTAATAGTCGCGGGGAAAGATATGGAGCCAAAATTATGTAAGTATTATATCCATTAGCTTATGTCTATTTTACCATCCCACATATTTCACTCAGGTACATCATAAACATATCACAAATGTTCTTATTGATGACTCCCATCAATAGGTATATCTTGAAGTTCATTATGCTATCCTCCAACCTTAAAACTATCATTTTCTCACATTTATTCATATTTTTGTTTATAATATGCTTAGTAAGAAGAGTAAAATGTGTTTGTCATAATATTTTGCCTAATGTGATTAAATTGCATGAAATGAAACATTTTTTAGGCATTTACTATCCAGGGGTTTGATGAAGACAATTAGGAAAGAATTTAGGGAGGCTTGTCCACCTCCTTAACTCTCTAACTCGGCTTAAGATCACCAAATCCTCACTCACAAGCTCAAATTCACTTACAACCAAGTAACTCTAAGTGCATGAGAAGCTCAAGGAGGACAAGATCCAAAATTTTCGAGAACGAGGAGGAAATCACTCCTATTTTCAAGGGAGTTGCTATCAACTACCCTTTTGTATAAATAAAGAATCTAAAAGGCTCATTACGATTTGAATTTTTTATTTAGCTAGGAGTAGTTATTGAGCCCGTGGCTTGACATTGTCATTGTTAACTTTCATATGATGTATGAGACTATGATTTTATGATAATGAGAAGTTGGTTATTAAGCCTCGTCTAAGCTAGTGCTAGAGCATTGAAAACTTGGTTTTGGGCCTAACCCAAAGGCTTTGGTGCCTCTTTTGTATTGCTTTGTTTTTCTTAGTTTAAGCATTTCATGTGTTTCTTTCATTCCAGTATATGTTAAGCTATAAAACATGTGATTGCAGGCTTCCCTCTCACCTCTCTTGCGGGAGAATGGCTGGAAATATTTATAATTTCAGTTCAAAAACATTTTGTTGATGATTTATTGCAAAAAAAAAGATGTTTTTTGTCCTTCTTCATATTTACTTTTTGCAACTTAAGAGTTATTTCAGTGATTAGAATAGTGTTGTGGCATATAATATAGGTTATTCAAATTCAACTCATATTTTCCATCATATTGTATATCATTGTGTTAATGATCAATTGATGTATGCATGTGGCTAGTTGTAGGGTTGCATTGATCTTTTGGGGATAACACCTCTTTCATATCCACTGGGAATTCTCCGTATTCTACTTCTACCCTTCAATTATGCTCCCAAAACATTGTTTCCACAATCATTTTGTTAAGACAATTAAGGACACAATGGCCATTCATCTTGGTATAAGACAGACCTCTGAGAGGTCCTAGGCTTTGCTAGGAAGCTCCCCCAAGCTTCCCTCACTCCCTCCTACCTTCATGCACCTCTTCATGCCTTTAGGACAACATTTCCACCTTCAAAATGCTCTCATAACCCCTCTTGTAGAAATACAGGTCCTCTTGTAGCAGTATAGGACTTCCCCAAGCTTCCCTCACTCCCTCCTATCATCGTGCACCTCTTCATGCCTTCAAGGCACCATCCACCCTAAAAATGCTCTCATAACCCCTCTTATAGAAATACAGGTCCTCTTATAGGAGTACACGACCTCCTGTAGCAATACATGACCTTTTGTAGTAGCACCTATAGCCAACATGTAGCACGATTTTCCTCCACCTGTTTTTCTCCCCACTTCAACAGCACGATTTTCCTCCACCTATTTTTCTCCCCACTTCAATATTAGCTCAGTCAAGATCAATAATGACCCCAACTTGTGATCTAATGATCAATAGAAGATCCTAGACCACTCCAACCACCTATTTTTCTCACTGCAAAACATGGTAGGATTAGTGTTTTTTTTCATTCATAAGCATGATACAAGTTAGAATTCTTATTTTTACGAAATGTGAAGTAAGTAAATGGTACATATAAGCAGGTTAGTGATTTGATGAATTATACAAAATAGAGTAGCTTTACTTCTGCCAATACATTAGCCCTTTCTCTTTCATGTAATGTTAGTCAACATCTACAAGTTGAACAAATAACATTTTAATTTTCATAGTTAAGAATCGATTATCAATTGTTCTTTCATTGTAGTTAATTTGGAGGAATGTTCTCTAAACACCTTGATCTGATGTTATTACTAAGGGTGTCATGAGTAGAATCTAAGCTACTATGCATATAGCATTGTCACCTCTAAGTTTGCACAAACCCCAATTTGATAATTTGAGTTGAGGAGACCGTGGGAGTTGTAACACACTTGCTGTAATACCAGGGCTCACCATTTATCAAAAGTGTGATTATAAGGGGAATCATGGGAAATACAAGTAAACCTGCCAGGGCTATGGACACTTTCTAGCATGGGAAATACAAGTAAACCTATCAGGCCTGTAGCACCACTTTCCTCCACTTGTTTTTCTCCCCACTTCCATCTTAGTTCATTCAAAATGAATAATGACCCCAACTTATGATTTGATGATCAAGAGAAGCTCCAAGACCACTCCAACCACCTCTTTTTCTCATTGTAACACAAGGTAGAATTAGTGTTTTTTTCATTCGCAAGCATGATACAAGTTAGAACTCTTATCTTCGAGAAAATTTGAAGTAGATAAATGGTACATGAAAATAGGTTACTGATTTGATGAATTATGGAAAATAGAGTATATTTACTTCTGCAGGTAGATTATCCCTTTCTCTTTCATGTAATGTTAGTTAGCATCTACAAGTTGAACAAATTTTCATTTTCATAGTTAAGAACCAGTTGTCAATTGTTATTTCACTATAGTTAGTTTGGAGGAATGGTCTCTAAAAACCTTGATTTGATGTCATGACTAAGGATGACATGAGTAGAATCTTACCTACTATGCATATAGCATTGTCACCTGTAAGTTTGCACAAACATCGGGTTGATAGTTTGAGTTAAGGAGCCCTTGGGAGTTGTAACACTTTTGGTGCTCACCACTTATCAAAAGGGTGATTAAAAGGGGAATCATGGAAAATACAAGTAAACATGTCAGGGCTATGGACGCTTGCTAGCAATAGGGTCATACATGTATCAAAGCAATGTGAGATTCCATTCATATTGATGGATATGTTATTTATCAAAACTCTCCTCTATACCTTCTTCTATTTCTCATACAAGGTAATCTTAAATATTAGATCTTTCCTAAAATTTGGATTCATGATTTTAGACTCATACTACTTTGAGTACTTATCTTTTTGAACTTATATTTCTTGAATCAATAATTTGGGACCCATGGAAAATGTTCCACTGTTTGAATTCTTGATAAAATTCCTCAATTTTAACCTTTGGGTAATGTGAAGTTCATTATATTTTTAATCAGAGATAATTCATTCTTCCTCATGTATCACCATCATTGTAGTGAAATCAAAACAACCCCATTTTTAACTTATTATTTCATAATAATAATGAGGACCCTTTTCATAAATTTTGGCTAAATCACCTTTTAATGTTTCCTTTTAGTTAAGTCTTTGATGATTTTGCGTGACTTTTGTTTTCTCCAGATTTCCATTTTTTATTTCTTCATTGCATTCGATTTTCTGCTTGATTTCCATTGGTTCTCATTCCATATCATTTGAACTCACAATTTGCAAATCATGCTTATATGATGTTTGATGAGTTTTACTGTCTGGGCTTAAAAATGTGCAAAACATACATTATTTTAATTTTTGTAAATTGATTGTAAATATTGATGTTTATTTATTTTTAATTAATTTTTTTAATAGCCCTACTAAACCACCGCACCTAATATTGTACAAAAATTAACATTATATGTTATTGGATTTCGGAAGTTAATATAAATTTCAAACTATTCAAACCTTCAAAATTTTGAAATTACAATTGATTGCAGTATTTTATGTGATCATGACTGATATTAGTAAAATTAGTTGGAGTTTTGTTTTATGGGAGGGTCCCATTCCACATGGCCCCCCTCTCCTCCTCACCTCATCCACGTCGACTTTTCCTCATTTCGAATTCCTTCCATATCGTAAGTCCTTTTTAATTCCACCTTCGAAAATCATCACTAGAAATCCCAAGCTTTGAAACTCCTTATCTCGCCTTCCACTCCACACCTCCTCAGGACCTCGACACTCCCCATTTCCAAACTTCTATTTTAAATTCCCTTCCAAAAGCATCCTCTCAAAAACATTCTCCCGAAGTCACTTTACCTCCTTATACCTTCCTCTTACCTCACTTTGGGACCTCTCATTCATCTAGACTTATGTAGGAATGCAATAAAATAAAAATATAAACATAAACACAAATATGTAGCATAAATAAAATTTCATTTCATTAATATCTCAGAACTAAAATATGATCACATATGCAATGGAAATAAACTAGTTCAGGCGATGGTAGCTTATCTCTGAGAAGAGATGTGGTGGCTAGATGCTTCCGAGATATGTTAAAATGAGGCTCAAAGGCTTATTTGTTTTTGAGAAAGAATGGAAAACCCTAAACATCCAAATACCTAATGCTAAGAGATGAAGTGCCAAAATTGTGGGTCTTGTTGGGGTAAATTGGTACATCAACTTCTCGAGGTCGTAACTTTGGCATACAATCTTTGTTTGATGCGCACAACACCTCGTTACAAATATATATATAAGGTCTAAATTCTCCCATTTTCCAAAAAATCCAACTTTTAAGGCCTCAAAACGACTCTCGAAGTTCAGGACCTGAAAAACTAACAAAAATAGTAAAATGTGCTACAATTAAGGAAAATGAAAAACTGAAAGAAACAATGGTGGGGGTCCAAGTGGAATAGGTGGGTGGCGACCAATATCCACCTGGATCAGTCCTCCCTCCTTAGGAGGAAATGGTATACATTGCGTTGAGTGCCTCCATGAGATGGGGAAACTTCTACTGAACTTGGTCCTTGGTGAGCCACTTCCCTTGGTGCAGGAGTTGGCCAACTTTGAAAACCCAATATAGTTGGATCTTTTGCTAGAGAGTGTTATCGATATGTGTCTCCAGGATCCTTTCAATTGTGGCATGTTCCATGAACTCGATTTTTAATCCTACTGGTGTGAGTTGTTCTGCGATGTTTGATGTGTCAATTAATGGTGGAAAGTATTGTTGAAGGTTGTCTACATTGAACACTGGGTGCAGGTCAAGGAATGGTGGAGTGCTGAACTCAAACGCATTGTCCCATATAGCCTTAGTATTGGTGTAAGACCCATATTAGAGTGGGCGAAGCTTGTGGTGGGGCCCAACGAGGAGCTCCTTCTGCAAATGTAACCAAACTTTTTCACCCACCTAGAACTTGTCTGACACCTGATGTTGATCATGAAGTTTCTTGTACATAGGATTGGCTATGTCCAATACGTCATGTACCTATTCGTAGATGTGTTGAATGAACTCAGTGAAGTTGTTAACCTTCTTAGCTTTGGACTAGACATGAGCTGAATCTTCCTGAGTATTTCCAAATGGTATGGCCACATCAATGGAACATAGTGGTTGGAATCCTAACCCCACCTAAAAGGGGTTGTTTCCAATTTAGGTATGGAGAGATTTGTTGTACTTGTGCTGGAATATGGGAGAATTTCATCCCATATGCGTGGATTCTTCAACTTGTACATGCTCTCAATGTGCACGATCATCCTATTAACGACCTCTATTTGACCATCAATTTGGGGGTGTAAGGTCATGGACTTAGTGAGATTGGTATCCAAAATTGACTAGAGGCTTGACGGAAACGTACTCATGAACCTATTATTTTGATCTGAGATAATGGACTATGGGATCCCAAAGTGTACCCACACTTATTAAAAGAAGAGCTTAACAATGCCTTCTATTATGATACTCTTCTTGCATGCTGCAAAAATGGCCATTTGAGAGAATCTGTCAACGACCATGAAAACACAGCCATTTCCATTCTTAGTAGAAGTAATTACTGATATGTAGTCCATGGAGATGGATTTCCAAGGCCAACTAGGAGTAGGAAGAGAAGTATATTGGCCTTGATTCTTAATTTTCGGTTTGGAAATTGCAAAGGCAATGCAGGATCTGATGTACTTCCCAATATCTCGTCGAAGGTTCGACCAATAAAAATAATTTTACAACACTACCATTGTTTTATCTACTTTGAAATGTACAACGACGCGACTGTAGTGTGCCTCCCAAATTATCTTGGGACGCTCGCTTGAAAGAACACAAAGGTGTCCCAGGTGGTATAATAGTGTTCCCTAGTTGTGAAAATATGCAACCTGCTTTCCTTCCCAGAGCATGTGGTATGTGTTTCCAAGTTCTCAATCGCTCTTGTAAAGATGTAGCCACCCCGAAGTCTCATGCCCATAAGATTTGAGCATAGTGGTCAACACCATAACTAGCAGCCAGTGGAGACAATATACAAGATTATTGGTGTTTCCCTTCTTGTAATTGATGTTCAAATGGAACTGTTGTAGATATGTGGACCATTTCTGATGGCAATTGTTCTCCAACTTTCCCTGTGTATCTATGAACTGCAAGGGTTGGTGGTCTATGTGGATGATTGTTTACTTCCCTAGAACGTAATGCTTCCATTGTCAGCAGTTCTGCACAATGGAATACATACCTTTGTCATAGATAGGATACATTCAGACCATGTCTGAAAGTGTCTCACTATGATATGCCACTAGATGCCCCTACTAAGTAAGAACTGAACCAATAACATAGTTGGAGGCATATGTCTCAATCTCAAATGGTTGTTGTAGGTTTGGTAATGTGAGCACTAGTGTAGAGAAGATATGATACTTCAAATCAACAAATGCCTTCTCTTGGAATCCAAAAAAACAAAAAACAAAAAACAAAAAAAAACAAAAAAAACAAAAAAACAAAAACAAAAAAACAAAAACAAACAAACAAACAAACAAAACAAAACAAAACAAAACAAAACAAAAAAAAACAAAACAAAACAAAAAACTTTTCTTTCACTCCACCCTTGGTGACTTGACTTAAAGGCCAAGTGATATGAAAGAACCCCAACATGAACCTGCGAAACAAATTGGCAAGACCCAAAAAGCTGCGAAGATTTGTTAGAGTGGTTGGGGCTAGAAAATCCCAAATTACTTGTATTTGGTTGGGTCCAAATCACACACCTCTCATTAATGATGTAGCCCAGATATTGAACCTAGGTCATACCAAAAGTGCATTTCTCCAAATAAACACACAACTTATGTTGTCGTGGTGTTTAGAGCACCGGTCAAATATGGTGGAGGTTCTCTTCCAAACTCTGGATCTTCGACCTCATTCTTTTGGATATTGGTGGTGGGAACATTGGCACTGGGCTCCATGCCAATAGTCCACTTCCCTTTTTCATTCCCCATGTTGGGTTCTAACTCATAGTCAAAACATGCATATGATTTAGAAGCCTTTAGCTTAACCACCAGTGACTTCTTGTCCTGACACTCACTTGTGTTGTGAGTGGGGCTCTTATGGAATTCACACCACTTCCCTATGTTGTTCTTTGTCTTCATGGTGTTGTTCTTTTCTTACAGCTTTAGTGGGTTGTCGTGGGTCACCCCACCTTGGATTTGTCCTTTGTTCTATGGTTTTGGGGCAACTTTCCATTGCTCCTGATTCAGATATCCAAAGTATCGCTTCTTTTGTTTAAATTTCTTCTTGATATTAACAGTGTATCGATAGGTCGCGTTGAATGAGAAGATGTCCAGAAACTCCATATCTTCCTCAATGTACTCGTATAGAAAGTTGTGGTACTTGAGTACTAAATTTTGTAATAATTTACAGGGTAAGTTCCTCAGACAAAACACCAAAAGGAAACTGCTCGCAAATAGATCACTGATCAATACACCAGTATTTTGATGTGGTTAAAACCCTCAAAGAGGGAAACAATCCACGGCTTATGCCAACATGGCCACTACAAGCAATTTATTAATAAATTGCCTGTAGTGGCCACGTTAGCACAGGACGTGGACTACTTCCCTCTTTGAGGGTTTTAACCACGTCAAAATACTGGTGTATTGACATGTGATCTGTTTGCGAGCAGTGTCCTTTTGGTGTTCTGTCTGAGGAACTTACCCTATAAATTCTTACATGGTATCAGAGCTATTTGAGGGCCGCGTCCGTTGTTGATCCAAATCTGAAGCCGATAGAACTACATGCGACTGCCATCTCCTAGATCTGTTGTTTCTGACTGCTTTAAGGCTGAGAGGACTACTCCGTTGTGTTGGGAGCATCTGTTCCAGTGAGGAACCCCTTTCGTTTCACGCGAAAAGGTTTCCGGTAGCACTAGCTACATCATTTTTTAGATCTGGAGGTATACAATGTTTATTTGCAGTTTACTGTTATTTTCTCTTTGTTTATTTCAGTTTCGGTTTATTTAGCTCTTTTTATCACCGGATCTATACCTTTCATTTCTGCGTATGCTCTTTGCCCTGCGACTCTATGCGATCTGGGCAAATCAGAAATAGAAAGGAAGGATTTTTCTCATGTGTATGCTCTTTTCCTGCACCTTAGTGTGATCTCGGAAAATCAGAAACATTGAGGAAAATATTTAGTTTCCGGGTAAAGCTAACTTTAAGTCGTAAGGCTTGTTTTCTTTGCATGTCCATGTTGGGTTTTTTGTTTTTGTTTTGTAGGGAGGAAAAGAGCTTTCTCAAGTAAGCACGCAATCCAAAGCATCCGTCACTAAAAGAAAACAAAGCCCCCCCCCCGCCT